>VZRF01005926.1:36445-162935 GCA_013396875.1 Vireo altiloquus | reverse complement strand
AGTATTGTGACCCTAAGTTTTGGGACCCTCATTTGAAAAAGGACATTGATGTGCTGGAGCATGTTCAGTGAAAGGCTAATGAGAAGTCCAGAAAACCAAGTCCTATGAGGAACAGGTAAGGGAGCTGGACTTGTTTAGTCTCCAGAAAGCTCAGAGGAGACCTCACTGCTCTCTAAAACCACCTGACAGNCATTTTGGCACATATCAAGAAGAGTGTTTCCGGCAGGATAAGGGAAGTGACCATTGCCCTGTACTTGGCCCTGGTGAAGCTGCACCTTAATAGTTGTGACCCTAAGTTTTGGGACCCTCATTTTAAAAAGGACATTGATGTGCTGGAGCACGTTCAGTGAAAGGCTAATGAGAGGTCCAGAAAACAAGTCCTATGAGGAATGGGTAAGGGAGTGGACTTGTTTAGTCTCCAGAAGGCTCTGGGGAGACCTCATTGCTCTCTAAAACCAGATGGTGATAGTGAGGAGGTGGGTGGTCTTTTCTACCATGCCTACAGTGAGAGGACCAGAGGAAATGGCCTTAAACAGACTGTGAAGATTCAGATTAGGTACTAGAAAAGAAAATCACTGTTAAGAGTCGTCAGGCATTGGATTAGGCTGTCCATGGAGGTGGTGGAGTCACTGTCGTTGGAGGTGTTTAAGAGGCATCTGGGTCTGGTGCCAAGTTGATGTGATTTAGTGGTTTTGGGGTTGCAGCACCAGCGCCGGACTGATGATTGGACCAGNGGCATTGGATTAGGCTGTCCAAGGAGGTGGTGGAGTCACTGTCGTTGAAGGTGTTTAAGAGGTATCTGGGTCTGGTGCCAGGTTGATGTGATTTAGTGGTTTTGGGGTTGCAGCACCAGCGCTGGGCTGATGGTTGGACCAGATGATCCAACCGTGGTGATTCTACGGTTCTAGCCTTCAAACGCGCTGAAGGATAAGCCGGCACTTCGCTACCCCTTTCTCTGCCATTTTTTAGGAACCCCAGCTCATGTTCCTCTTTCAAAACTACCTATTTTTTTTCTCCTTTGTCAGAATTCCCAAAGAAACTGTCGGGTTTGAGAAAGCGTGAATGACAGGCAGGAGGAAACCCCCAAGACGCACGTCCCGGGATGATCTCCGCTTTTGCTCCTGCAATTCCCAAGCAAATTGTCGGGTTTGAAAAAGCGTGAATGACAGGCAGGAGGAAACCCCCAAGACGCATGTCCCGGGATGATCTCCGCTTTTGCTCCTGCAATTCCCAAGCAAATTGTCGGGTTTGAAAAAGCGTGAATGACAGGCAGAAGGAAACCCCCAAGACGCACGTCCCGGGATGATCTCTACTTTCGCTCCTACCATTCCCAAGCGGGTGCCAGGCGCCTGATGCCGGGTGTGCAGGGCTGGGAAGGAAGGGCCGGGTAGGAAGCGCTCTCCCCTCCCTCAGGGGGGTCGCAGCCGTCGCCCTCACGGCGCAGGGGGCGGGTCGGGCCCGCCCTCAGCTCGTCCCGCGGCCGCGGCGGAAGGAGCGGCCCGGCCGCCCCCGCCCCTCCCCGCCGGCTGCTTCCGCCCGGTGTCGGCAGAGACAGCGCCGGCCGCCGCCGTGCCGGGTGTCGGGGAGCCTGCGAACGGGGAAGGTACGTGCTGCAGCGGCCCTGCCCTCCCCCGCCTCCCCTGCCCCTGTGCTGGGTCCGAGAGCCTCCCCGAGCCCGCCGGCGCTCACCGCCCGCCGCCGTGCGGGGCTGACCCGGAGCCTCGCCCAGCAGGGAGGTGCCGCCAGCCCGGCTGTGGCGGGTGTCAGGTCTATGTAGAGACCTGTTCCGCCGAATAATGCTGGTGGTCTCTTGGCGTGCTAGGATGGGCTAGCACATCTCATGCAGAAAGAAGCGCTTCGTACGTGCTCCCTTGACTTATTTTGTCATGGAGGAGACTTGATGAAACGAGTCCTAAGTGATGTCTCCTTTTCCAGAAAATAACTGTGGTGATGCTATTTGTAGTGTTTTTTCTGTGTGTTAGCGCTTGTTCCTGTGAAGCATCTCTCGGAGCTGAGCGATGCTTGTTATCTTGGTGGCATGTTATAAAACAAGAAATGAAGGAAAAGTCTGTGATCTGAAAGGCCTATAAATAGGAAAACAGGAAAATAAGGTTATAAATTCTTAGAAGTGAGATGAGATTTTTTTAAGTGGAAAGAGGCATCTTTTAGAAGAGGAACTACTGGTTTGGAGAAGCAGGGAGTCCTGCAGGCTCACACCCTCCTTCAGGAACCCTCTTGTCTGACAGGTTTGCTCTCACTGCTGGTGCCAGAGCATCATCACTGTCAGCACCCACCTTCAAGCCTGTATTTACTACACAAGTGAAAAGATGCCTGTGCCAGACGGGGTGAGCGGCAGGTTCAGGAAGCAAGTAAATGCTAGCATGAAAATGTACTGTGTAAGAAATTAGGATAATGATGAAGGGCTATTTGAGGCATGACAGTTGTTGAGACCTTTTTTGCTGGTAAGTTTTTTGTTGTGTTGCAAAAATGAAGAAAGAGCTTATTTTCTTGCAACTTAACTATGATATTAAAGCCTCGAATGGCTTGGATCATGCAGACTCTTATTTTTTAGGTGTTGTATATTCCTGGCCCTCTGGGACCTTATGGTGCCCAGTTAAGGTCTGAGAGTCCATCCACATGGGCCTGTGTCAGAATCTGAATATGAATCTGTCTTCTGTGTGTCTCAGAGACTAGAAGCCTTCAGTTACTAATTGTGATTATTGCAGCTTCCTATTTTGTTGTACACTTGCTTATGATGTCAATAAGGGAAGTGGTCACATGTTTACAAACCTGGGTAAGCGATGGCACTAAGACTTAATACTTTCCATCATGGAATTAATACAAGAATTGTATCAAAGCAGTCAAAGCCATTGATTTTTTTTGAATCTTGGACAGTACCCTAAGCAGATGGCGGTGAGAAAGGCGAGCACGTATGATTCTACTTTACTTAGTCCCACTCTGTGAGTATCCGCTCAGCTTGCAACAAAGTGCAGTCCAGGAACTTTCTGGAATAGATATGCTGAGGTCTTAAAGAGCCATTGTGGATTTCTCCATCAATTCATCCTTGCCTTTGACCCATGCGTAGCTCTAGTTTTCCAGGCATCCATCCTCAAGTAGTTCTGTCGGTCAAAATCCCCTAACTCACTAACTTCTGTTGGTTTTTGACACACTTTCTACTACTTCTATGTAATAATTTCTACTTTTTAAATTAGAATAGAGAGTGATGGATTATTATCTCTTCATCTGCTTCATTTGAGTCACAAAGACAATTACAATAAATTGTGTATGGGTAATGTTAAAACAAAATTTCCAATATGACTGCCAAGCCAAAGGACTTACCAGTAAATTTGACAAGATTTACTCTAAAGCTTCCTAATTGCGCTGTTTTCAATGCTGGTTTTTTTTGTGTTTTTTGTTTTTTTGGGTTTTTTTTTAAATTGATAGCTTTGATTTCTTTTAAATGAAACTTTTCTATTCTTGTGGTTTATTATAATGAAGGCACCTTCTTTGGAAAAAGGGATGGTCCCCATATTGGATGATGTCTAGGTTATTTTTACTCAGTATTAGAATCAGAATTTCAAGGTTTTTACTTTAGAGCGTGCTATGCATGCATTTGTACAGAAAACATGTTTGCAGGATATAAAGGACAGGTAATTTCCACTTAGTTAAATCAGGCATGCTCTTAATAGCAATATGACTGTGTTTTTTCTGCTCCTGACAAACTACTGTGTAACACTGATTTCCCAGTGAAATATTTGACAAAATTGGATTCCAGCTTACATGTTGAATGATGGAATTTAGATGTCTAGTAAGGCTTGTAAACAGGTTATACTGCGGGAAGTAAATTATTCTGATAAAAGAATATTCATAATAGGAAAAAAAAATGTGTAATATGAATGTCTGAGCTTAAAGAACAATAAAGCATGAAACGAATCCAAGTTTTCACACTGAATACAAGCCTGACTACACATTCACTGGTAGAATGAATGAAACCTGCTTGTTTACCTCTCTGGGGTTGCACACCCACCTCACGCAGTGTGACAGTGCCTTGTTATGACATGTTAGGTAATCCTGATGTGCCAGAACAACATCTAACCAGAGGTGCTCCAACTTCAAGCTTTCATCATTATCCTTGTTTCTTTCCTCAGTATCTTTGCTTCCTCCTGGTGCTACCATGCTGTTTTGCTTGATCCTTTCCTTTTTTCCATCTCATCTGCTTCCATTTAGATTCTGTTCCCATAGTCTTTTGTTTAGACCAATTCTTTACTCATATCTTTTTATTTTAAGAAAACCAAACCACTTGTGATACAAACTTCTTGTGGAAGTCTGACTCCTCAAATTTTACCTCCTGAAGGAAATCGTAGCACCAGTTGGGCATGAGTATCAGATTGATAACGGGATTCTTATTTGAACCTGTGATGAGCACAGGCTTTGTTCCTGTATTTCATTTATTCCATTCATAGTCCTGGGTTATCAGGATTTAGCAGAGTTATCTTGATGGGAGGATCTGGACCCTTGTGTAAAATGCTGTAATAGAGTAACTTGAGGGGTTACTGGTGTCATGTGGAACAAGCTGCAGTTTTCCCAGCATGGTGAATTGTCTTTGGATCCTCTTGTGACTAGAGCTGTAGGGCTGTATGTCAGAGCACTGGCATGGGCAGGCCTTCCTGCAGCACTGGTTCTTGGAGAAACCTTCTGGCTCCTGCACCACTGTGTCCAGCCTGGCTGTTCAATTCCCTGTCCTGTCCTCCTGATCAGCAGAACCAGTTTCTTACTGGGAAGGACTCGGACTCCAGGCCTTGTATCAGTAGTATAGTTACATAGTAGGCCCAGTAGTATAGTTACATTGCTGGAGAGACTCAGAAAGGGATCTAATGCTACCTTGGTGTTATTCGTGTCTCCTGTTCATTGATTCTCCTGTTTGACTTCCTTTGTCCTTTGCACAAAGCTCCATACAGTCTGCTTCTGTTTTCATGTCTGCTCGGAGTGCCTTCCTAACCTGTTTAGGTGAGTGGATGTGTACCAGAATGCATAGCTGTTGTAGGAAACAACAAGGAGGAGGTGGTAACAGCAAGCACAGGCTGAGGGGTTACTGGAGAATGCAGCTGTGACTAGTAAGTTGGTCTACTGTGAGTAGAGAGGATTTTGACTAATTCTTTTATGTCCTTGTTAGAAGACAAGAAAACCAGCAGCAGCTGGAGAGCTAAACTGAAG
The DNA here is from genome assembly GCA_013396875.1 of Vireo altiloquus. NCBI lineage: Eukaryota > Metazoa > Chordata > Aves > Passeriformes > Vireonidae > Vireo > Vireo altiloquus. Next base: position 157,721 of record VZRF01005926.1, on the reverse strand, counting down.
GTGAGATAACCAGTTGATGTAAGAACATATGCCAGTTGAAATAATAAAATGAGAAGGAGTAAGTATTTTGAAGGAGCATCTTTTAGGTTAAAGGAGAATAACTAACAGAAATATGTAAGAAACAAAGAAATAAGGGATAGTTCCATAGAGAGATGTATGCTGAACAGCACAGGAAAGGATGAGGGCAGCCAAATCAAGGGCAATGTGATGCTAATTGTACTCGTGGATATTTTTTTTTATTTGGTATCTGCTTCTTGCTAGTATTCATTATGCTCTTTGAACTTGACAAGGCAAAGGAAAGTGCTCTCCATGAAGTAGTGAATCTTATTCCAACAGGAGGCACAAAAGGAGTTATTGAACATAAGATGAAATAGAATTGCTTTTATCTGATTTTATTGCTGCTGAAAGATGGATGTTTCTTCAAATGCTTAACTTCTGGGAGCTGTGGTTTCAGTGAATATGTAAGTTGCCATCACTTTAAATTGTTGCGTTTTTATGTTTCATTGAATGTTGGGCAGATTACCTATATGACTTAAATAGCTGTCCAACAGAAATGTGGGACCAGTAGATCTTTTGATGTAGGACGGAAAAAAAGTATAGAACATATGGTTGAAGAGCCAAATAGTTTTTTTGGCTTTTTTTTTTTCCTTTTGAGAAGTTCTCATTTTCCCTATGGATAGTAGGAACCAAATGGTAAAGAAGCATCATCATTGTTTAGTAAGCAAACTTATTTGCATATATATGTTTGCTCTCTCTCAATACTGTTTTCAGTTTCTTTTTTTGCATGTGTCCTTGATAACCTGTTCCTCCACTCTTTTTTTTCCAGTATATTTTGATACTTCTCTCTCTGTGAAAGGCCATGTCTTTTCCCTTACAATTCACATAACTGTTAACTTTTGAACATGCTTTGGTTTGTATGGTGATAAGTACTGAGGATTAGAGATCACAGATGTTTCTTCTCTCTGTATCCAAACATAAACATGATAGGTTCTTGTTTGTGAAGTATAACATTCCCACCTCCAACTTCAACCGAGTTTTAACCCAGTCTGTAATTGTGGTGTTACATTTCAGTTTTGCCCAGTGCCTCCCAAAATACTGATGTTCAACGTAATTCAAATAAACAAATTGCATACTTTGCAAACTTTACTGTATTTGTGACAATTTTCTCATGCTATCCATTCTAAACTGATTTATCTCCCTTTGACTTTCTGATGCAATGGGTAGCTGGGAAAGTTTATTTACAAGATTTTCTTGGCATGTTTCTGGTGTGTCTTTGAAATTTGTTGGTCAGAAGAGACCTGGCATAGTTTTTTTTCCCTGGAAACTTTTCTTACCCTGTAGACATTGTGCTTCCGCAGCAGCTTTTTATGTTCTTTCACATAGATACTCTATCTTTATTTGACTGAGGTTTTGCTAACATTGCAGTTTAGTCTCAGAATATAAAGTATATTTATTATGCCCACATGTTATTCATGCCTATCACCTTCTGTTTATTCCTCTGTGAGATTTCAATTTTAAAAGCCCCAAGTTTTTTCTCTGAGTCCAGTGCTTTAATTTGGAGGGAGAATTTGGAGGGAAAGCTGTCTTTGAAAATTACTTCATTTCACCAGTAAATTTCAGTATTGTGTGTGCACATGAACAACTTTTTCTTCCTTTGAGACCAAAAGGTTTCCCAAAATCCCACTTTCTGTTCTGTAGTATGCTTCATGTTACACCAAATTAAGCCATTCTATTTGCTTTTGAGCAAATGAAACCATCATTACTTCTTTGAGTTGACTTGTTTCTTTAAGCAACACCTTTCTTGCTCATTTTATTTTAGGTCACGGACATTCTTAGCTTTATCATCAGGCCTGTGTATTGATAGGGAAATTGGGAATTTGCTGGCAGCATATCTACCACTTTCTTGTAATCTGTGGATTCCCAGCCTTAATTATGCTTATGAAATTACTTTAAGAAAAAACAAACCAAGACAGAAAACCAGAACTCCTTTGGGGTCATTTTCATGTTGGTAGCTCTTAACAGTTCACAAAGAGTTTGTGATGCTTTAGCTCTTTTGAAAAAGTGGAAGTTACCATCTCAGTGTGATTAAATAGAATGGCAGGACGTGATATGTGGGACCTCTTCCACTGTATCCTGAAATATGTTTGATAAAACATACTCCACTTTTGGGATGTCATGTCTTTGTTGTTTTGAGTACATTTGTAGTGGCTGGTGTTGTGTAAAGCCTCAGAGACCCTTGGCCACACCAGTGTAACTTCTCAGGGTTTCCTTTACATTTGCTCTGACTCCAGTGCTCAGTGTTTCTAACCAAGAGTTAAACTGCAACAGCAAATGGAGGAGCTTTGATCTAGCTGGTAGCAAAGGTTGTGGACTCTGCTCTTAGAGCACTGGGCAAGCATAACTGGGGTTTTGTGATGATTGTTAAACTGAGGTCTGTGATTGCTAAAGGAGAAAGGGACCAGGCATCAAACTTGGAGCTGCAGTGAAATGTCAGATCTGCCTGCTGACTGTTGAGTGCTGTAGACCAACAGTTGTTTCCAGAGGTGTGACTGCTTTCGTAAAGGTTACCATTGTGCCAGATCCGCATGGAAGTCTTTCATTTGCTATTTCATCCTCTTGAGAGTAGTGGGAAAGTCAAGGCCAAGAGTACTGTAGTAGTTCCATTATGATAATTAACAGGAGCTCCATTGTTTGTTTTTTTTTTAGTCATTAATACATACCAAAACTCTCAAAGCTAAAACTCACAGTGACATATAAAGATTGGTTAAAAGTTATGGTGAGCCTTCCTAATCCATTTCTCTAAGGTTTTGATTATCCTGTCTGTTGAATAATTTTGTGCCAGACCAATGTATCATTGTGGGATCTGAAAATGTTTTCTGATTTCTTGATTCCCTAACTCCAAAACTGCTTCAAATTATTCATTTCAGAGCAAAGCACCTTTTTGGAGCAAGGTTGGTGGGGGACCCATCTGTTACTGATTCTAGTCCTTAAATGGACCTTTCCAGCCTAACAATTTTTTGATTTGTGAGTCCCATCCTGCTTTGATGAAAATCTGTCTCAAACATTGGTTTTAAAATGTTTGGCAGTGATAAGGGACCACTTTTCTGGTACAAAATGGATACCCAGAAGTTATTTTCCCTGCGTCCCTAACACCAGGACTGTGCGCGCTTCTTTGGTCATTGCTACGCAGTTATTAATGGTAATAAAATCCAAATTTTGTGATGTTACAAAGGTCTTGCAGGCAGATCCAGTTCTTAAAACTAGGTTTCTCCCTCCTAAGGTGTTTGCACAGTCCCCTATGTGTTGTCTCTGAACAAGGTTCAGAATTGAGGAGTGATTCCAGTTTTCCTTCTGCACTTCAGCTTTTTATTGTTACAACCGTAAACGTGAGTAAACTGTACCCCATTTCCACATGTTTCACTGATATTTTTGTACAGTCAGGAGTGAAATTCTCCCAGCTGTTTTACTCCTCGAGGGAGGGGCATGGTGGGAATGACACAGGAACAAAACAAATTGAAGGCATCTTATTGCTCAGTCAAGTGATCACTAAAAACAAGGCCTCCTAATTACTTCACTGGTTTGTATAGCTATGTTGCTTTGTTTGATGTGTCCATAGTGTTAATTTTTTAGCTCTGTTCATTTTTACAAATTATGCCTAACAGTTTTTATTCATTAATTCAGAGCTAGTGTAAAAGGGACTTGTATATGACTTTGACAGAGAATTGTACTGGAAAGTACAATGAAGAAATGTTTCATTTTTATGTGCTACTGGCTGCTGCTGCTGCTTTTCTTACACAGAAGTGGTCAAGATTTGTGACTGATGTCACAACAGCTTGCAAAGTCTTTGGCCTGTGTTTATTGTTTTCCCTGAGAAAATCTGGCATCCATTGTTTGTAGTTTGTCCAGATACATCTTTGATGAGATCTGAGCATCATGTGTTGTGTCGTATCTCATCTCTCACATCATGTAATCCCTCCTTCCCTTGTTCCTCTTTGCCATTTTTTCACCAGGTCGGTCAGTCTGTCCCTTTCTAGTTCCTAGCTATGAGCATGTAAGTTCCAGTCTGCAAATCAAAGAGCTTACGTCAGGTCTGGATGATTCTCCTCTGGGAATAATGTTGTAGAAATTGTCAGAGCCTTAGTGTAGAAGGCAGCTGAAAGAATCTTGATATTTTTGCAGTTATTCTTTTGCATTGTACTGTTGAATTCAGTCACATAAAATCATCTGTTACGGCAGGGTTTCTTTTTTATTTATGCTGCTACAGCTAATCGATAGAATACATCTACTTCAGTTTCCTATATTTTTGGGGGACTGGTCTAGTTTAGATTGATTTTCTCTGACCTAAATACTTACTTATTGTCATGTACTGTGTTCATGAAACTCTGCATATACTAAGGTATTAGAAAAATTGTTTGAGATTCTTGTTGTACTTCGTCCTTTATTTTTTTTCTGCTGTTTTAGGGCCACAAAACTTGTAAACTGTTGATTTATGGAAAACTCAGGAGAAAACTTAGTCCATCTTTCTCTTGAGATCAAAATTACAGTTTTGTCCAGCTGAGTCTTAAAAACCTCCAGGAGAGGTTCGGCTGCCTTCCTAGCAACCTTCTTTTGCAATACCTTAAAGTGTCAAGACATGACTTGGGGCTGTTGCCTCTTGTTTTACCATCTTCCAATGCAGATAAAGGTTTGGCTATTGCTTTTGCAGGTTTCTTTCAAATGGCTCTAGGTTGCTATTTGATTACAGCGTGAGAGACTGAAAAAGCACACTTCATAAAGCTTTTCCTCTAAGGCTCTAGCCTAATTATTTACTTGACCTTCCCAAGTTTCCTTGTGTTCTTGACCTGGTAGGGTGAGCACAGCTGGGCTAAGTGTTGCAGGTATGTTTCTGATGAAAATGCTGAGTTTTATAGGCTTCAGTATGGACTCACGATTACTTGACAGCTGGCAGACAGTAGTTGATTATCATTTAAACTTGTTCAGTTACTTTTCAAACTACGCAAGTCAATTTATTCAGCCTGCATTTCCTTGGCCTAGAAAGGAGAATGCAGTGCCAATTTGGGAAACAGTGCCAAAATTCTTAATAAGGCAGTGTACATTACATTTAGATGTTTTCTTTCATTCTTGTAGCCAGGTATTTTATCATTGAGGGCAATTGTGTTGCTTGAGCATGATTTTCTGTTGGCAGAACAGAAAATCGTTAACATTGTATTAACATCTTTTCCTTTATGTAATTAGAGGAATTTACACAGTACATGTTTCTGTGATTTTTCCTGTGGACTCAACTGAGCCAGATCAGCCTGTAGAGCCTTGGGTGCTCCTTCTTGCCTTTCACATGGAAAATGGCTATGATTTTAAATACCTTTTCTTTCTTCACCCTCAAGACCTCCCCTGATTTACAGTGGTTTTTGATAAACAGCATCCTTGCAATTGGCCCTTTATGGTGTATCTAGTCCAGTCTCATGAATTTACGTGCATCCAACTTTGTAGGTGATCGCTAAGATGTAATCCAGGCCTTTTCTCAAAGCAGGTCAGGTTACTGAAAGCACTGTCCAGTTGAAGGTTGTCCTGCGTTTCTGGGTAACTTTCGTTATTTGATAGTCCTAACTGTGCACGTGTTGTTATCAGAATTTCCTTCATTGCAAGTTTTGACTGTTTTTCCATGTCCTTTGGACATACATCACATGCTTCAGCATCCATATCTTTTAGTTGGCTCTCTCCAGAATGTGGATGTCTTGCTTGTATGAGGAGTCCAAAACTGGATGCAATACTCTGGTCTTTCTAATGCCAAGCAGCAGAAGATAAAGACATCCCTAGACTTGCAGGCTGCTCCTTGTTCAGCCTTGTATACACTTGGACTTGATGGTTACAGGGGCTCACTACTGACTCATTTTCAGCTTTTTAATCATTTGTCTTTTTTGGAAAGCCACTTCCTGGGTGTTGAGCTCCCAGCCTGTGTTGCTGCATTGGGTTATGGACTCTTGGTGGAGGACTTGCCGTTTATGCTTGGGTTTCATGTAGTTCCCACTTTTCCAGCCTGTCAGGGTCCATTTCGATAGCAGCCCTGCCCTCAAGTGTTTCAGTTGGTTTGTCTTCCTCCCCCTGACATTTTGCACAACCCTTCTGAGAGTGGCTCCTGTCCTCTGTGCAGGTGTTCAGTGGAGACATTGGACATTATTGCCCAATACTGATCCTTGGAAGACATTGCCGATAAGTTAATGGTTGTTTCATATTCTCGGGTACAACTTTGAGCAGGATTTTTTTTTTTTTTATAACTTTCTGTGAACTGAGATGAGTTTGATTGGCCCAGAGCTCCCTGCACACTCTAACATGGGCATGGTGGTTGCCTTTTTTTGCAGTTTCCAGACACTTTTCCCAATCATAGAATCGTTAAGGTTGGAAAAGAGCTCTAACATCATTGAGTCTGACTGTTAACCCAGCACTTCCACGTTCATCACTAAACTGTGTCCCCAAGGGCCACATCTACACGTTTTTTGAATGCTTCCAAGAATAGTGAGGCTGACACTCTCCTGGATAACTTTTTCCATGTCATTGTGACATATCAGAAAGGATAGAGAGTGACCTCACAGTAGCCTTGGTCATGGACACCTTGGGGTGTGTCTCTTACAATTTTGTGGAGCCATGTATGTCAAATCTGCTGCAGTGGTCCTTTCTCCTTTGTTTTGGTTTCACCATTGTGTTATGCAACTTACTTTTGCCCTTATGGCTACCATTGCATCTTTCGCTGCAGCATCATGCTTCAGATTAGGTACACCAACATGTCTTGTGATCAAATAGTTTATATGGCAAATATCAATTTACTTCCTGTAATTACATTATATGGTGCTAGTCTGAGTTTGTGATAATTCTTTCATTAAACACTTTTTTAATGTAGATCAAATTTTATTTCCAAGTTATCTTTGAGGCAAAATGTCAAATCCAAGTAATAGTGTAGGATGGAGCAGTTAAAATATGCTATCAGGAAAGATGTGTAAATAATTAGCACAATGTTTGCAAAGTTCACTTAGCTTTACTACTACTTTGGGGTCAGTTGGACCAAAGATGAAAAGAATTGGTCATATGGCAGAGGTAATCTGCTCTTTGTGGATAACTCTGTTTCCAGATATTCCTGTCTGAAAAAATGAGTGTAGGTGGTTTCTGGATCAGTAGCGAGACACCTGAATATATGTGTTGGTTTGCAGGTGCAAGTGTATGTCTTCATATGTTTTTACTGTTGGCTTTGCTAACCACGAGAGGATTTTTCTAATCCTGAGGTGGCAGCCAAGAAGCTGATCCCACGGTTATTCCCCTCATCAGTCTGTGTATTGCCACCTAAGTCTTTGTATGCTGTAATAGGAGTTTGTTTTCTGGTAGACGTCTACATTAAGGGTGTGTTAATGTAGAGCTAAAGCCCTGTGAATCGAAACCTGTATTTCTGTGTTCTAACAGAAGTTTTGGTGCTAGATTAAGCACTCTTGACAGAAGCTGAATTTCTTGTAATACTGTTCCTGCATATGTATAGAGAATTTATGTGCAGGGGTTGAAGAGAAGGAAGAAAATACTGCTTGGGGTGTAATAAGGTCTGATTTCCTAGGTAGTTGCATCTCTTTGAGTGTTGTTACTTTTCTCTGTGATAACTTGTGAGACTCCCACCAGTCACATTTGTCCTTCTGTCTCCTCAACATTCTTGGAGCTGCTGTGGTACAAACTGTGCCCTCTCTGCGGGCTGACCTCATCTCTTGATACCTCTGCCTGTTAAATCTGGAAATTGATACACCATCTTAAGATATTTCTAGGGGAAATGCAGGCACTTTGTGCCAAAGATAGATGCCTGTAATGGAAATACTGTTCTTCAAAGCTTCATTTAGGAAGAAGATAGAGAGGTATTTTTGGCCATTACTTATTTCATCTTGAAACAGGTCTGAATAGTATTCTGGGAGTATATCCACTCTCTTTTCCCTGTTTCTCTGTTCTGTCCATTTTTATTACCCAAGACCATAAAGTCACAAATTAAAAACTTAACAATAAATAAATAAATAAAAATCCCTCAGCTATTATATAGAGCTAGTACAAAAAAGCCATTTGGGATTGTCTCAGACAGGCAGTTTTTCAGATAACCATTTCTTCTCTAGTGTGCAGTCTTCCCATCAGGTGCTGCAACACTGTGTGTTTTTGAAATTAGAAGTTAAGTTAAAAAGTGGACCAAAGCTACTACAGCAGGTCTGTGTGAACTTGAAAATCCTACCACTCCAGTCCAAAATGTATTGCTGAGTTTTCTTTTCTGATTGCTTACCTTCTGACCTTAACGTTGCAAATACTTTTGAATGAAGAGTTGTCAGTGGGATGTCCATTTAGATTGGTTCTGTGAAATCAATTCAAAATGAAAATGCACAGCAGATTTTATTGGTTCACTATCAGAAACTTTGTCCAAAACCTACTTTCTTGGGTAAGAACTAGTTACTTTTGCTTCTGGGATTGTAAACACCTCAGAAAAGGGGTGACATCTGCATGTTTACTGTGGTTGTTGATGTAACTGGATTTCTTTGTTGGAACTGCTCTTGACTTCTTTCAGCTTTAAATAATGAAGATATAAAAGCAGGGATAATGCATTAAAAATATGCCTTTTTATAGTTCGACAAAATTCACTTTACTTACATTTCAGTCTCTATAAGTTAGATAATAACATGGAGAACAATGGAAGTAGTAAAGGTGTCTCCATCATTTAAAGAACTTCTTTTGGGGGGCAGGGGGTGAGGTGAAGTAGGCAGGTGGTACAGGTTTCATCCAGAGAATTGTCCTGTAATTGACAGTATTAAAGAACACTTCTCCCTTCCCTCCAGAAGCATTATCCATTTGTACTATATTCAATTTTTTCAAGGTTGTACTTGTTAGTTAAAACATTATCTGTTTTTTCTGCCTTGGCTGTTCTTGACCTTAAACCTTTCAAAACCCCAGGTTAAAACTGGGGAAAGTAAGGAAATGTTGTTTCTTTAAGTGTACTTTTCTAATATTATCAACTGTCATTACTTAAGATTTCAGTCAGATCTGTTCCTTTTAAGTTGTGTAGCACTGAGAATTTTCCAGTGACTATTAGTAAGGGTAGTGCCTCCCACCTAATGGTACTGCAGACCCTGTAGATCTCCTAGGCTTTGGTTTACGTGCCTGAAATTTCACCAACTGGCTAGGAAATAGAATTTGTATCCTGTACGCAAAAATGAATGGTCCTTTTTCACTAAGCAAAAATAGTTGAAAGGCCTAATGTTATTTTTAACTAGATGCATTTGATGGTTAAAGGCCATGGTGTTATGCTGCAATATCCAGTTTTATTGCAAGGCACACAGAACTTGCAAAGCCATTTATGCACTAGTTATGTTTGTTTGATATTTTTTAATTTGTTTGCCTTCAAATAGGTTTCAGATTAATCTTTTCAGTGGAGAGCATGAACAAGAAATTTAAAATTATTTGCCTTTAAGGTAGAATAGAGCTTATTGTCCAGTTCATCATTGTGTATTTCTGTGACAGAAACTTTCTGTAAAAGATGCTTTCTCTCATACAGTAATAACATGTATGAACTTCTACAGCCCCTTCAGACATCAAATACTGAACTAGGCCTCAATTTACTGGATATGACAGGTGTTTGAAGGTGGGGCGGTTTGGCTGGGTTTTTTTGCAATTATTCTGTGGGAAGGTATAATGGCAAAGAGTCAACTCTGTAAGTATTGACGTGTTGTAACAGTATCTTATTCTGCTTAACAGCAAACATGAGGTCGGGGTCAGAAGAGCCAGTCCCCTTACATGAAGAATTCATCTACTGTTGTGGAGCTGCTACTCAGGTCTTAAAGTGCGGGCCCTGGAAAGACCTCTCAAAAGATGAAAGTAAAAATCTACCCAGGCTCTTGTTCATGATTATTCCTGGTAAGGGTCTTTTTTTGTTTAAGTCTAGAAGTTTGTTGGTTGAAAAGAGTATGTCCAATTTCATGTTCAAAAATCTTACTATGTAAGTGGTAGATTTTAGCTTGTGTGCATGGTCAAAAAATAATATTTCAGTGATGAAATTTCTTTATTGCACTAGATTAAACTACTACCTTTATTTGTAACAGTGCCAGAAGGTAATATTGAGAAATTAGGATGTCTTACTCATTTTCTTGATGATAGTGATTTGCTGAGAGCATTGTGGGGTTTTGTTTGTTTGTTTTCATTGTCTTCTTCCATTTATCTCTTGCACCTTGAAGTGTTACTGAAGTGTCAGCTGTGTGCCAACTGAAAGATGAAAGTTACAGTATTTGAAGAAAAATTCTAGATCCGATTGTTTCTTTAAGTTGTTGGGTTTTAATAGTAAAAGTTTTTAAACATGGATTTTTGCACATGAATTTTTGTGCTGACCCTCTTGACCTCAATGAGTATAGTACAGTTCTTCATTGTATTTAAATGTGGCTGTCTTAAAATGACAGCTCTAAACTTTCCTTTAGCAAGTGTTAAAATTAATGGAGAAGTCCTAATTTCGTTGAAGTTTACCGATGAACTGTAGGAGTTCTGTCTTTAGCAAGACTCAAACCTACTCAAGGACAGATACTGTGACTCTTTCACTGCCTTACAGTTTGCAGACTTCTAATGCTTTCTATAGTTTATTTGAATGTACTGGATACTATTGTTATTTCCCCCAGAATGAGTGATGCAAATAATGACTTTTCTGATTATCCACAACCTTGACTCACTGTTAGTGTACCTTGTCCTTGTTTATGGGACTATATGTGGCTTGGTCTGTACTTAGTGGTGAAAGAGAGCACAGGTTCAGTTTTTCAGGTTTTCTTTTACAATGTCCATGGAAGGTCCATGGAATATTTTATGTTAGTTTCCTTGGGCACAATGGTTTTATGCCCTTGCCTCCTGGAGTTGAAGTAAGTTTTAACCCAGTGACAGTGAAGTTTAAATTCTTTCCTTAACTGAAAAGGATAAACCTTCTATGAGTACATCCTCTTCCTGTTTTGTGGGGAATAACCTTTTAAACCGGATACTGCACAGTGTATCTCTTTAGTGCCTCTCTGGAGGTACAAGCCTGCTTTCATGCTTTTCAATTGCTGCTTTCTCTCAGGCATTCGTGGATGGTTTAATTGCACACCTAAATTAAGTGTTTCTTTTTCCTACAAGTTCTGGAGTTTTCATGTGTCTTCAGGTTGATAGTAGAGGCTGTAACAAGGATAAATCTGTAAAGCTAAATTATATCAGTACATAGATCTGTAAGGGAAGAGCACAAAAGTCAAACATTAGCATCCAAGGCATGATACCTCTACAAGGCATGTAAGCTGTTCTGCTCAAAATGCACCAAGTCACACACATTGCATGGTCTCTATATTTATCATAGGAAACTTGTAATGCAAGAAAATGTAGTGGCAGGGCTACATGGAGCTTACTGCCTGCAGAATAGTTCTGTGAACACTCCTTAATAACATCTTAACTAGATAGGTATTCAGAAATAGACATCAGTGAAATATTTAGTGTGCTTCTGTCATGGTCTTCAGGCTTTTGCAAGCAGCTGATTTATGGTTTTGCTCTTATTTCAGAATTATGTTGGTAACAAACTGGAAGTTCTCTCACTGAGGAAACGATTTAAAACCACAGCAACCACTATAATGCTATCCTCACTTTATGTGCCCAAATTCAGTAGTGAATTAAGTTACCCAGGCTTCTTGCTGTGCCTGGCAGGGAGCTGAATGGGACCTGGCATAACAAAGTGCAGTTTTGCTTCCCGTAAAACAAATGGTGGGGTTTTTTGCTACTGTTACAGGCTTCATTTTTAGTCTTCAAGGGAAGGCTTATCTGCCACTGCGAAAAACACAGCCTTAGGAGAGATCCAGACGTTTGGGTCATCTGGCAACATGTTCGTGTACCTAAACAGCCAGGATTAGATAGCATTCTCCTTGTGCTTTTGTAACTTCCCAAGTATGAAATGTGGAGCCCCTCTGGAGTCCAGCAATTTTCACACTTGAAAGGCATGTATCCCTGGTTGAGATTCTTTATGGAATGAGGGGCAAAAGGACAGCGAGGTACACAAGTCAAGGAAAGCAATGTGCAGACAAGGGCAGCTCTGGCTTAAAAAAGAGAGTATGCAGAGCCAAGCATTGAGTGATCTGAACTGAAAGTGGTTCGTCCTGCTCCATGCGTTACCCTGTTCTGTGTATTAAACTGCTCTGGTACATACTTTTCCAGTCCTAATGAAATTCAGACATATGATTTTGTTAATATGTAGTCAAACCAAACAGAGTTGTGGGTGGGTATTGAGAAAGATGATGAAATTCTCAGCTTCTGCTAAAATTGACTTGTTGCAGATTTGAGAATAAATCCTGTATATTTATTTTCATTTTGTGTTTTAATCATGTTATTTCAGAACAGGGAGGATTCCTCTCTGGTCCAACTTAGCCTTCTCCTTCTCCCCAGTTTAAAAAAAAAATAACTCCAAAACATGCTTCTACTGTGAAATCAATGGCAAAATTCCCATTGACTTGAAATGAGGCAGGATTCTGCCTCCTGAGAACTGATAGGTCACTTGAAGCAGTTGGAATACAGAACATGCAGCAGAGTTTAGTCTCATTTAACTGCAACAAACAAGTGATTTTTTTATTAGTGGCAGTTTGTGTGAACTTATAATTGTAATAAAGCTTTACTGTATTAATTGAAATGTTTAATACACGGTTTGTTGTTTCACAGCATTTTTTCTTGTGTCCACAAAACCTCTAAGTAGGAGTAATAATGTGTTTACTAAAGTAATTACTATGTAGAAGGTCCAATTTTTCCTCAGTCCAGAATATATGCATATATTTGTTTAACTTTCTTAATATTAATTCTTTTTATATTAATGAATATTTCTTAATATGAATTCATTTCTAGTAAAATAGATGAGATTTACTCATGAGAATAACTTTAAATGTGTACAGTTGAAGGATCAGGTCCATGATTTTCTGGGAATGTAGGTGTTATGGAAAGGGCAGAAATTACTGGTTTTCCTCTTGTGCCCTAAAGGACTGTTTTCCCTTTTACAGTGTTTATTTAGTGTAAAATTAGCAGTGAAATACGAAATCTACTACAGCAATCTTTAACATTGCTTTCATTCGTTGAAAACCAGAATCCACAAAATGTAATGGAATTTTTTTCTGTTTTAGTAGTATCTATTTGTGCCTGTATATTTATGAAATATTTAGCCTTGTAAATAAATACTCTACAAATTTGAAAACCACTGTGCTGTTTAGATCATGGCATTTTGCTTTTCATCAAACCTTTTCTTGCATTTCACTGCATTGGGATACCTTTGTTCCAGGCTTCCTAATTTGTGTTACCATTGCTGTAAACAAGGCAATTTTGCAATTTACAGTCTTGTACTTGGGAAGTATCTATAATGTAAATAACTTTTTTTTTTTTTTTTTTTTTTTGTGGTAAATCCTATTACACAAGTTTGATTCATTAATATACAGAAATAATTTCAGAATCTGGTTCTCTGGCCTACATTCAGAATACTCCTTATGCTTTGCCAAGTTTCTTGATCTGCCTGTTTGCTGTTGGATCACTGCTGGGTTTTTGGATCATCTATTATCTTACCAATTCATGCTGTCACTTGGTGATGTTTAAGGGCTATGAGGACTTAAACAGACACTTTTTTCAGCTATAAAGACCTTTCTTCTGAGCTAATTCTCTGAGTCAAGAATTGTTTCTGCACAACAGAAAGTGAGCACTTGGATTCTCATCTTCTAGAACTAGTTGCATATACTTAGATCAACTACACTGTTTCACTTGAAAACTACTGAACTATTTTTCACCAGTGAAAATAGTGCAAACAATTTGCCTGGATTATGAAAAGTCTTTAGTAATGTTCTCTCTTGAGATAAGACATCCTGTTAGTTTTAAAATCTTTAAAGTTCCATTTTTGACTGTAACATAAGGATTCTGAAAAGGTTTCAGTACATTATCCAGCTTTGTCTTCACCTGCTGTTTTACTTAAGTCATCACCCGCAACATCTGCATAAGAAAAGTTATAGTAAGAATAACTATGTGATAATACTTTGCAATAACACTAATTGTATAGCCCTGAAGCTTAGTTTCTTTGTATTCTGTTTTTTCAACTCTCACCAATCCAGCTTTTTGAAAGTTATTAATCATTCAGTCTGCTCAGCAGTTACTGGAATGAATTGTTCTTTAGAGGGTCTACTGTCACCACCGAGACCAAGGGGTGAAAGAATCTATTTCCTCATTCTGCAAACTATAAAGCATGTTAATTCTCTTCAGTTTGGTTTTAGAATGGGTATTGATTTACACAAAATTTATGTGACTAAATGTGCTTGCTGTTACATAACCTTTCTGTTATAACTTGTTCTGCAACAATTGAATTAGCTAGTAAGGACTCTTAGTATCAGCAGATGAGGTTGCAGTGTGTAGCTCCTGGCAGCCTTAGCCAGGATATATTGTGGAATCCTGTATGGAATCTTGGCACCTCACGTGGATGGATCAGAACTGTTTATGTGAAGCAAAATCTGATTTTAGAGTCAAGACCATTGAGTAACTCAGGGAAGGTACTTTATCTTCTCAGACACTACTTTCCAAGTCAGCAGCCAGGGTCTCCTCCCCCAGGACATAGCAGTGTTTACAATTTGCCTTTGAAATGCAGCTGGAGGAAAGGGAATGTTGCTGGCAATGGACAGACAGGTTAAGAGGAAATACTGTTTCTTACCTCCTGGGCAAGGGGGCTACTGAGTTCTGGGTCATGTATATTTTGTGCCTTCAGTCACTGAATGAGCTCCAGCAACAATTCTGTGAACAAAGTTGAGAACCTGTTCTGTCTGAATGCATTAGGCAGTTTTTATCTCTTTCTCGTTTTGTATGTTGTGGTTGGTTGGGTTTTTTTTTAAAGAATTTGTGCCAGAGCATCATGTAGGAAAAAATGTCTGTCCTTATGTGTTACTTCTGCAGTTTTGTCAATATCAACAGCATTTTCAGAGCTCTCATGAAGTTTGGTTTGGTTTGTTTGTTTGCTTTTTGCTTGGTGGTTGGTTGATTTTATCTGGGGGGGTTGGGGTTTTTGGGGGAGTGGTCAGACTGAGTCCATGACATGACACCTGATTCAGAAAGGGACTCTAAGGTCCAATTTCATCCAGCCTGATATTAAACACCTAATTCAGATGCTGAAGGAAGTTGCATATATCTCTGGGTATTTTGTAGAACCAGTAGGTAGGGATGGCACTGCCATGAGCATTTCTGCCTGCTGAGGGGTTAGGTTGCCCTGAGGTGTGAAATCTCCAGCTGTGGAGGTAATCAAAACTTGACTGTGTGTGCAGCCTGCTCTGGCTCTCTGTGAGCAGGGTGGAGCTAGGCTCAGACATCTCAGATGATCCTTTCCAAATTCAGTGATCCTGCATATGTGGCCCCTGAAGTAGCCATCCAGGCTCCTTGTCCATGTGTGGATTCTGGTCTTGGTTGATACTGGCATACTTTCAAAAGATAGTAAAAATAAGTCTGGATAATCTTAGATAAATATGTGATCAGAATTAGTTGCCCTCTCAAAAGCTGTAGTTGGCTTTCACAGCCATACTGAACAGTGAGAGCCTTAACAATGAAATTGGGTTTGCTGAGTGTTGGGAACCAAATAGAATTAAAAATTGGGAAAGAGTGAAGCATGGAACTTAAATACAGTATAAACAGAGTATGCCAGAAGAGGGAGCTGTTCTAAAGATTAGAAAAAAAATTGTGTGTTTTGGCAAGGTTATTGCTGTAATAGCCTGATATACCATGTATTTACAGGCTTCAGGCTCTCCTCTGAATGCACAGGTAAGCATTGACTGTTTCTGTCCTGTGTTCTTATCAGAAAAAAAATTAGTAGCTTTATCAACCACGTGACAGTGATTAACCAGTTATGTTACTTGTTGAGGGTCATACAAATGCCTTTTATTTGCATTAGGAGGAGTGAGATAAAGCAAGTCAAGTTAGAGCAGAGAATATAAGATTTGGGAGTGCTGGGGCTTCTGTTCCCACCTTTCCACTGGCTTGCTTTTCAGGAGATGGCCAATCATCCTCACAAATTGTGTCCCAGACCACCAAAAAAATCTTCATTCACATTTACAATATTAATTACAATTATACAATAACCTAAGTTTCTCTAGCATTCACTTACAATCAGCTAACACCAAATAAATAAATTAACAAAGAAGTACAGCTGCATAGAGTGAGACAATAAATACTTCCTCCCTTGGAATGTCTTAATCATTGACCAGCTCCATGGGCAGCTCCACTCTTAAACACTGTGAAAAATTCTTGTGCCAGGGCAGGTATCACCTTCTGATGTACCACAGGGAATACCCAAAGGACATTAAGGAAAATAACTCATCACATAAAAGTACTTCATGTCTTTTTTACAGGAATCATTCATTTAACTTTGGATTTTGGGGGGTTGAATTAAATAATGCTTCTACGTGCAATGAGAATTTTTAGGTGAAATTCTTAAGTGTAACTACACTTGTACTTATGCTGAAAAAATCTACAGAGGACCCCTGTTCATACACTGACTTACACTTTTTTTCCTAATCTTGTATCATATAGTTCTGGTGACCTAAAGTTGAGGTTGTTTCCTATGTGGATGTTTTCCATCATATTAAAATTTTACTTTGTGTGTGTATCTTCATGTACCTCTACTACTATAACATACAAGGTTTCATGAGTCCTATTACCTTTGCTTATTTTGACCATACCATGTGAAGGAGAGCAGTGCTGCTATTGTCCATCCTCAGCTGAAGCAACTGAGCAGAGAAAAAGGAAATTTTAGATGTTCAAAAGTGAAGATGTTGTTATTTAGCACATCTCGTCCAGGGAATCAACTTAAGAATCTCGTTTAATTGGAGTCTTGGCTCTCTTGACAAGGCATGTGGGGGGTTATGGAGCTCAGAATGGCATCTAGTCCAGCTGGCACGCTTGAGTCACATGTGGCTCATCAGCAGGAACCAAAAAACCTCAGAATTTTGCATCTGATTTCTGTCCTGATTATATGCTGTTCATATCCAAACAGCTGAGCAGAATTCCCTCTGTGTGTGCACAGATACTCACTCTATTTATTTAGGAACAATTTCTCTTTTACATTTTAGCTTAGCAGCAGCATTCATCCGTTCTGTGATACTTGCAGTGCTTGAAATTAAACTTAGTTCTGCAGATACTATATATGAGCAGAGTATTTACTATACAGCATTGTTCCTGACTTTGTGGCTGTGAATCTGCAGCCCTTTCTTACAGAGAGGAAGAGAAATGCGGTGCTCTTTTATCATGACCTTGCCTGCAGCATAGGGATTGAAGCACTTGTTCCTTGAATGTATTACTTGCCTGCTGGGCTGCTCATCAGATTGGCTCAAGGAAAGCTACCTGGTGTTCCTAAAATTTTCAGGAGTGTCTTTCCCTATTCTGCCTCTTTTAAGTAATTGAACTACTCTTGGGATGTGGGCAGCCAGTGAGGAGACTGGGCAGCAGGACTGGGCCATTCAGAGAACTCTTGCCTTCAGGCAGCTGTTAGAACCATGAAGTTAGGTACAAAGCAGATGTTCCTGAGTGTAATGCGGAAGTCAGAAACTGTTCGTAGAGTGTTTATTAAGACTCACCAGACAATGGAAATCCAAGAGATTAGTCCTTGGAGCACTTAAAAAACTTCCTAAGGCCATTATTTTGCAATCCAAAATGTTTGTCAACAATATTGGCATAAGGTATTCCTTTTCCCACCATGCTGTGCCATTCCACCCCTCAATTATGCCAGAACAATACTTTGAGAGATCGTGCTGTGAATTAAATATATACATTTATTTATGGGGTCTTTTTACTGCTGGAACAGTTCCCTATTTGGGTTCACAGCAGGGCCCCCCAGAGTTGTGCCAGTGTAATTCAGGGGCTGGTGAGCCATGGTAGGAGGGTGGGAATGATAGTCAAGGGTGAAGGTGGGGGTTCCTTAGCTGGATTTGCCACAGACTTTTCTGTTGATAAATTATGGTGTCAGTCCACAGCACTCAGTGCATACATGTGAGTTCACATTCTCTGTCTGGAGACTTCTTTGGCAGGAGCTGGTGCCCCACCAGCCTCTCCAAGTGGTAGTGATTCACTGAGAATGCCTCTCTCTTGAGGCTTCTGCATTTGTTTCCACTGCAGCTCCAGCTGAAGCTGCCAACTCTTTGCATTTGACCCTGAGTTCTCAGATTCTGACGTGGAGAATTTGTATTTTACATTGTATTGAATTTATTTTTTTTCCTAAGACCTGGCCTTCCTACTCTCCAGTAACTGGTATATGGGAAGCAAAAGAAATCACTGAGAGCAGACTACACTGTAAAGTTAAAAGTTTGTGCAGCATAACAATCCAGATAAGAGTACATAGAGTAAGATAAAATGTTTTTCACTTTTCATATGACTGGTCTTATCAGCAGGTAAGGAAGTAAGACCACAGTTTTCTATTTCAGTGGGACATAAACACTGCAAAGCATTTTTTATTCTTATGTTTGTATAGGATGTGTGTCACCATATTTTGTATATTTGCACTTTGAACAGGAGCAAAAGCATACACACAAACACAAACCAAAAACAACTCACCCTTATCTTCCCAATATTTCCAAAACCACTTCTCCCAACTTTTCTAGCCATTTCTTTATCTCTAGCACAAACATTCAT
Source organism: Vireo altiloquus (assembly GCA_013396875.1). Lineage (NCBI taxonomy): Eukaryota > Metazoa > Chordata > Aves > Passeriformes > Vireonidae > Vireo > Vireo altiloquus. The sequence goes on along the minus strand of VZRF01005926.1, from coordinate 139,052 downwards.
GACTTAATAACAAGATTAACCTTATTTTCTCAGATGGTCATGCATGTAAGGTACTGTAAGATGGAGGTCTTAGTGGCTAGTAATACTTTAATTTTCATGCATAGATTATTTGGTCTGTTTCTTATTTATAAAATGGGAATAAATATCAAATGACCCCCTCCCCTTTACTTACTGAGATAAATAGTTTGACTTACTGAGAATATTATTTGTAGCAGGAAACACTAATTTTTCTGTACCTATTTGATTTCTTTTTTCAATCCACATAAAACTTTGAATACGTTGGTGAATTTTCCCCAGGTTTTTTCTGGGATGTAGTGGACTCCAAAGGATACCAATGTAAGAGTGTGTCTAGTAGACATGCATGCTGGTAGAATACTCCGTGAAGGAAAGGTGTGTGTTCTATCCCATATTATATATTAAAAAACTCAATTCTTAGGACACTGTTCTCCATTATTTTTGCTGCTGATGGACTTCTTGTTTGTGACTAATATTTTAAAATATGCTGACAGTTGAGCTTTGTTTACTGGGTCAGCCCACGAGCTTCCATTGTCTTTAGAACAGAAAAAAACATAGTCTTTCATTAAAAATAAAAACTTCCTCATGCAGAGAGGAGCCTGTGTGTCAGATCTAGGCTTGCAATATGCCATTTTTGTTGACTCTCCCAATGCTCCAGAAGTACCTCTGGTGGGGGCTTGGCACAGTTGAGCTTGTTAAGTTTGAGAAGGCAGAGTAATGACAAGATGGTTGAATGTCCAACTGTGCTTGACAGTATTTCCCTCCACTAAATCTGGGTGGCAGATGTGACTTACTGAAGTGACTTACTGAAATTTCTCAATCCACAGTCTTCTTTTGGTGTCCTCTCCCTACTAATGAGGTATTTTCAGCATGGATCCTTCCTGCCTGGCTGTGTGAGCAGCATTGAGAGGAAGTGATCCCCTCTCCTGCATCATGCAGTGGCTTGAGTTGGCCAGAGTAATGGAAAAGTTGTGTTCTAGGGTATTTTGCTTGATTTGACAATTTTAAAAAGGATCTGTTTCTCTTCAGGGGATGTCTTGAGGCAGGAGGGAAGAAGAAATCAGTTAGTGGAGGACCTACCAATGAAGGAAATGCAGGGTTTCCATGTGCATCATGTACAAATAAAGCAATTAAAATGTTTAAAGCTACAGCAGCAGTGTATAATGTACTTCCTTTCTAGCATCTTATACAAGAAATACTTGAGCTAAAATGAATTTGCCTTGACATTAAACACTTTGACTTAATTGTATCTGAAAATAATGAAAAATAAAAATCCTCTTTTAGATTCTAGTTAACACATGACCTCATTTCTATCCAACAATAACTCTTACAGATCAATGAATCTATAGTAGAAATAAATATGACCCATTATGTTCAATATCTGGATTATGGAAAACAGTAGAACCAGAAACTCAGTAAGTCATAACTCTTGCTCTTGTTTTCCTGTTACAGGCATGATGGAAGATTTTGATCATTGTCCTGATTTTCATTTTTGAAAACAAACCTTGATTATCCTTGTTGGATTAAAAAACTCTCATAGGAATAAGTAAATATATAGTGATACATAAATACTGTCTTCCACCTTTAAGTTTTAGATATTTTATATCCATTATCACAGCCTTCCCTTAAGATGCAGAAACTCTTCTCAATAGACCTTAAATGGGTGAATAAATGTGCTTGTGAAGTGACTTGTGTTTTGTGTTGTCCTCAAAAAAGTGTTTCAGTTGAAGTCTTCATGGAGCATCTACTTAGGACCAGTACGAATACCCCAGCTACAAGGCCTACAGTGGTGTCAGTGCAAAGAGTCTTTCCCTAAGGATGTGAATTGGTAAATCTTGGTTTGTCCATGTTCAGAACAGTGGGTTCTTTTATCTTGCATTTCTGAAGATTCACAGCAGATGCAAATGTGAAATTCATTTACAAAATCACCTTAGACTGTTGGTTTCAAATACAACATTCTCTTGAAGTCTCAATACACAAAAGCTGCAGAAGCACATTTTCAGTCATTTTTTCTGAAATTACCTGTCGATATTCTCTGTTGCTATTTGTTTCCTGTCTCTTATTACCTTCATAAAACAAAACAAAAAATACCCAAACCTAATAACCCCAAAGCACCCAAACTTATGCTTTTCTTCTTTTTTTTTTTTTCTGTTTTTTTGCTTCTTACCAGTGGTACAGCATAGGAAAATATGATACAGATTTGAAAATATTCTTTCTGGTGCCTTTTGAGTGTATTGTTTTCTTCCTCCTTGTATATTATTCAAAAGTGATCAGATTTTCAGAGCTGTGTATACAAATAATTTGTGGTTATCTTGGGTTTGAATTATTTATTTTTCTGTCTTTCTCTTTCTCCTGCTGCTGTTTTCTCATCAGGATTGTGTTACTCAGATGTTTCGTATGCTTTCTTGTGAACCCATTTGACATCAAGTCTTGTGTTCCTCTTTACAAACTTCTTTTGTTCTCCCTCTTTCTTTCGGAAGGAGGTTTGTTTTCTTCTGGTCCAATGCTGCTTCAGACCATGAAGTTGGCTGAAAAATTCCCACTGGGAATTCTAGACCCAGCACAGAACTCACAGTAGACTTCTCTGCCAGCATTGGCTGTCGGATGGATTGGATCAGACCAACTACCTCTGGGGTGTTAAAAGTTGTATCTGTCTTCATCTGCTTAAGAGACTATGTATGTGTAGGTGTGTATTAGGGGATACAATGAAATGTTTTAATATTTCATTTACTATGGGGAAAATGGAACAAAAAGTATTTAATTGTACGCACTAGAAAATCCTGGTTTCTACCACTGAAAAGTGTGAAAAATCGACTATTCCATTAGGAATTCAATTATTTCAGTTTCATGTCTCAGTCTTAACTCCCTTCCAAGAAACATTAGTTTACAGACAATAAAAAAAATTGAAATCATGACTTCTTTTGTATTTATGTACCTATTTTGGTTGAGATGGCAGAATTATTGAAATACATCTGTGGACTTTATAACCCTTGCAATATTGCTTGATCACAAAGTCCAGTTGGTTTGCAGTGGATGAAATCAGCATTTTGGACTTCGTATCTTATCTGTCTGGATAGATGCTGTTAATCATTCCCATGGGAAAACCGGCATCTAGTGTCACAATTTTCAGCTGGGAATTTTAATTCATAAGCTTCAGGAAAACTTGTCACTTGGGCAAAACCATCTGTGTTAGGTTAATTCAGGTTTATCGGACTGTCTGTGGGATTTCTTTAGAGGTGAATGAACCTACATTTATCCTAAAGGTGAAACAGCATTAGAGAACAGCAGACAGGCTTATTGGCTTTGCAAAATGTGTACAAAGAATGTGTATTATAAAATCCAATATGTAAGTTTTATAGCTATATCAAACTAATAAGTGTATATGTGTGTGTATCCATATGGGGAAAAAATGTGAAATGTTCTTGAAAAACCTCTCTAATAAGCTGTGTTACAGTGTTACAGACACCTGGCTGAATCCTTCTGAGATTCCTTATTTTCACAACCCAAGCAAATATATTAAGGTGCTTTCCAGCCAAATTCATGATTCCAGAGTTAGAGAGGATCAAACAGAGTTTTCACATGTGTTTCTGTATAACTTCCTTGTTATGCTTTGCTCCTTGGCTGATGTTGCTCCCCTAGAGTAGGGACTATAAAGGGATAGAGGATGAAGAATGCCAGTCCCTGAGACGTGCAAACAGGTGAAAGCTTCATTGATGTGAATTTATGGTGGTCACTCAAATATTATTTGACATGTTTTATTTGAAATCCCTTGACATTGCATGTCCAAGAGACCTGTGTGTTGCCTTTTAAGGCCTGATCACCAGCCATGGTGTCAGATTCTGCAGTTTTCTCCCAAGTGTGAGAACATCATTGTGCTTTTTGCATGCTCCATTTAAATTCTTCTGACATCTGCGTGGGCTGCTTTCCATTCATTAACATAGGGGAGTTGCATCTTCTTCCATGGTGGCTGGTCAGGCGCCAAAGGCAGATTAAGTTTCCTTGAGCAAGGAACTTGTCATTGAGGCTCTTCGAGCTGGAGCTGGGAGCTTTGGCAGCTCTGTGAAGAGGCAGTGAGAATCATTGCCACAAAAATGATTTTTATGTGTCCTGCTGTGCAGCCCTGGATTTCAAATTTGATTTATGGCTGCTCTTTTTTTTTTTCTTTTTAGAAGCTGCATTTGTTTTCTCTAGCAGGAGACTGTAATGTAAATACTGCGCCATACACTTAATTCTGAAACTGTGGATTATTTCTAAAATTATACTCATGGTAATTGCTGGCATATTTTCCAGTTCCTCAAAGTTCTCTGTAAACCCACTGCTGGCTGTGTATTTCCCTTCTTGCATTCATGTAGCTGCCTTTATTCTTTATGGTCCTGCTGAGGTCCCAGAGCAGGCAGAAAGCAACTGCTAGAGAAGTGCATAAAGTACCAGGGCTCAGTGCCAGCTACTGCTCCCACGGATGGGCAGGCTCCTGGAGACACAGCTGGAAACACTGGGGAATGTCTTGTGGGACAGTGCATGGAACCCAAACGCTTGTTTCAAAGCATGGTGCAAGAAGCCTTGTCACTGTTTGGGATGACTTAGTTACACGTCAATTTTTTATTCACTCCCCACCACTCTTGGCTTTTACTATATGCTGCTTAAATAATTCTTTCTCAATTCAGCTATCCCTTCCAGAACTGCTAAAAATTACCTGGTTTTGTGTTTTAGTCTCAATTTCTTTTGAGACAAGCTGTATATATTTTTGACTTACATTTTTCTGGACAGAAGACTTTTCTTTCATGTTTTGGTGAATATCTTAATTTTTAACCCAGAATATTTTTTGCACGAGGTTATCTAATTCTCATGTTCTCTTAATTATAGTTTCTCTTTGACGTGAATATGTTCTGTTGCTGAAGAATTCAAAATGCTTGACAATTTGTAAGCCATAAAAGGTGTCATTGCTTGTGAGGAACGGCTATGGTCTATGGCTTTTTAAATGTGCATGATGTGTTTGTTGTTTTCCATTCATAATTAAGCTAATTGAGTTGCCCTGATGGTGCACTGTATATAAGTTTGAATTTGTCGAGTGTGAATAATTTCTCTTGTGGAAGTGCAGCATCACAAATATTAGTATTTCATTTTAAGACAGGCCAAGTTTGACTTTATGATGCATTGTATAGGAAATCATGTAAAATCAGGATAAAGGTTATTCTTTAGAAGTGATATCCTGGGGTAAATATTCTGTTTGTACAAATTGTTCTCTCTCCACTGCCTAAGTGTCTTATTGAGGAAGCAGATGGCATTTAAAATCTTGATTTGATGGAAAAAGCATTCACAGGAAAATGTGTGAAAGTGAAAGGTAGGCAAATGCATGTTTAGAAGTACTGTTCATATTTCTACTTACATGGATGATTACAGAATAGTAGTTCTAGTTCTTGGAAGCCTATATTTTCAGTATACAGAAGTGGAGAATAGTTACCTTCTAAAATAGCTCCAAGTTCCACCTCTGCACTCTTGGTTGTTCTGTACCGTTTCGTGTCAGATGTGGATGGAACAGATTGGAAAAGGAAGCAGTGGATTCCCGTCTTCAAATTAAAAATGGAAAGACTTTGAGTTTAACGTAGAATAGCTGGGTGCAATGTCATGTGTTACAAAGAAAACCAGGGAGTGTGGCAGAAGTCTTTTGGTCATTGCAGCTTATAGGTACATCAGATAAAGTGGTTCCACTGTTCTCATTCACTGTATAAATAGTCCATTTGATGCACTCCTTCCATGAAATGCTTAGAAATCTTTTGCAAATTAGACAAATACTCAGTGCATTGCACTCTTGTGTCTTTTTCTGTTATGGTCACCATTTACAGCTATTGTTTAAAAGACTTCTGAAACAACATAAATGCTGTTGAAAATTAAGCACAGTTGAGAGTAACTGCTTAAGATGTGCTTCTTGGTTCAAATGACAGCAATTTGAGATTTGCTGGCATGCATGAATGATTCAGCTGTCTTGAGGTGTCCAAGGATTGATGTGGTATTCAAATAACTGGAGTAGCCTTCAAATCATGGAGGTTAATACAGCATTTACTTATGGTTTCCATTTTTTGACACTTAGTTGCTGAGTGATAGAGCATAGGCAGTTCTGGTTTACTGTACTGGGAAATCTTTGAAAAGCACAAATGAGCACTGTGTTGCCTTTGTGATTAACCTGGTAGTTCTATTTCTATAAAATAAAATAATTAAATTGAACACATTTCAGTTGCATAGATTAGCCTAAAACAGTATTGATCACAGACTACTGTACATATATAATCTCAATTATTTCTGTTAGCTGTTAGTATTTCTCTGTTTATGAAAAAAAAAATCTTTATCAGTTCAGGTTTTCTTGTTTCCTTCCCTTAAAGTATTTTGACAGATAGCAGCTCAGTTAAAAACATACAAAATTGCTTTGAAGACATGTGAGATAAATATTCTTCACTCATAAATATTGTAGATGCCAGTTTTCAAGAGCAGGGGCTATTAATCTGCATTTACTTAGGTCAGTACAAATCTGGAATAACTCCATTGGAATTGCACGTTCAATAAAGAATAAATTTATAGCTGCTTTACATGTGGTGATTTCTCCATAGAAATTTTTGCTGTTAAAATTCTTGTTGATATTCATTCCCCTATGTGCCAGCAGTTCTCATTCATACCACTTCAAGGCATTTTGAAGTGCTGGCAGCAGTTTTATCAGCTCAGACCTCTCAGAAGATCCCTTATGTGAGCAGATGCTTTAAAGGGACTGGGGAAATGAGGTTTCTTCTGCATTTATGGATTTTCTCTTTTACCTGCCTAAAATACACATCACATTTATCACAAGATAAAAGTCCCCTTTCCCTGAAAGAAGTATTAGAATTTCTTAGGCTTTGTGTAATATTTTATGCAAAACCTCACTGATCTTAAACAGTTCTTACCTGACTGTTCTTCAGCTGATGACCACATCCTGAGCAGATTTTATGTGTTAGGTTCACCTGGCTGATGATGGGAAAGAGCACCAAAATGTTGAAGACAGCTCTTGTCATGTCTTCCCCATCCTTGTTCTGCATTATTAAAGAAAAGAAAAGTGTAAAGAAAAAAATGCTGTGATTGAGATTAGTTTTGTGATTCCTTGATCTCAAAATTCCTAATGGCATTATATTCCAGAATTAAACATAATTCAAAACATTATGATCATTTGTACTACGAAAGACACAATTGATTTTGGATTGCTGCTACTTTAATCTTCAGCCTTGCTGAAAGACAGATTTCCTCTATGTAACATCAATCCAAGGAATTTGACAGATGATGTCTAGAATATGTTTTATTGTCTCTGGGGCCCTTTATGTTACATATTTCTGATGTATGAAAGTGTGATGCAATTGTTTGGATGTATGATCCTAGTGAATTTTAAATTGTTTTTCTAGAAATCAACTTGAAAAAATTTGGTCAGGTATTCTGGAGTTTTTATAAAACAACAGTTTCTTTTTTTAAAGTCTCCTTTACTGTCAACCTTACAAGGAGATGGTTAGAAATACATAATAACTGATAGTGAAGTTTTGCATTTGGTGATTTTTTTTCCCCCCTGTGTAGTAAAGTAAAAACAATGTTTTTCTAAGATCATTAGTTTTATTAAGATTTAAAACCCCCTAGAGACAGTTTTTACATGTAAGTGAGGGGTGAAGTGTGTGAGATATATTACCTAGAGGGGAAAGCTCCCCTCCTGTGCTCATGCATCATCCTGGGGTGAGCTGTGGCATCCCCTTCCATGCAGGTGATTCTGCTCTGGGTGGCTGTGGGTGCCTCAGTGGCCCTGGGCTCAGAGAACTTGTTGGGAGAGCAATGAACTTACTGTGTGCTACCTGGAGAGCAAAAGGGTGGAAGTAAAAGAAGAAAATAGAAAAATACCCACTACAGAAAGAGAAACATGGAATAACCCTTGTTTTTACCTCCATGCACCATTTTCACAAGTACTGATTTGATTATAGGTCTAATTCTTCTTCTCTGTCACTATCAGCCTCAGCTCAGCCTCTGTTATTACAACCAGACTGTTGTTGTCTGGTTGTAATAGAGAGGAGTTAACAAAATTTGAATGAAGGCTTTTTTGTTTTGTAATATAACTAGTGTTATTTTGGAATGTCTTTGTTTTAAAAAATGGCAGCCTTTTTACACAATACTGCTCCTGCTGCCTTTTGCTGTTGATGATAATCTAAACTAAGAATTGCCTGATGTGGGAGTGAAAGACACATAACTGAACAATCCCAACCATGATGGTGAGCTTTGCCGATGTCTAAATGATAATAAGAAATCAGTGTAACCACTCTGGAATATCAATAAATCAATAAATAAATAGGAATTACATATTCTTATGTCTGTGTGGAATTTTTATGCATTGTATGGAAATTAGGAAAGTTCCACTTTATCTTCATTTGGATTTCCTCTCCAATTTACATCACCGATGTAAATTGATGTCCAAAAGAAAGAAAAAAGAAGGAGCAGAATATAGAGTTTGTTTGGCAATCCAGAGATCCCTTCCATATATATAGTTTTATCTTTGGGATGGTATTTCTGTTTCCACTTCAGCAGTGATGTATGACTGTTGATATTTTTCATGTTTAACAGTGGATTTTAGAGCAAGGTGGTCTGAATTCCCAGGGCAAGCCATGTCCAGTCAGATACCAGCCTTTTCTGAGAAGCCCTCAAAAGCTGCTAGCATGCCAGGGGGAAGACCAGATTCTCCTCTGGTTCTAGAGCACAAGACTTGAATAGGAAAAAGCTTCTACTGGTGTAGAAAGGGACAAAGAGAAAATGAAATTGCAAGCAGGAAAAAATTAATTTGGTCCAATGAGTTTAAAATAAAATCATCCTTTTAGGCTCAGGACGGCCCTTTGTATAGTAAGAATGCCACACACCTGTTTTGAAGTGGTAACACTCAGATATTTGGAGAGCAGACATCTGGATCAGGTGACACATGCTGTAGTCTTTATAATGTTTTAATTTCACATTCCTGTAACTGGCTGGGATAGATAAGCAATCTGTTTGACCTCCGATGGAAAAAGATGTTTTCACTTGGGTTGGACTTCAATTTTAGGTTTTGCAATTTTGAAGTAATTCTGTAAAATGCTTCCCATGAGTGCCATTGGTCAGTGGAATTAAACAAGTTGAGTAGCATAGCCCGTAACACTGGGGAAATAAAAACTGGAAATGTACTAGAGAAAATAAATTAACAAATTGCTGTATAATGCTGTTTAGTTTGTTTCGAAGCAGATCGCTTGCTGTTGGAAAGTTAATATTGACTGTGCTTGTATGTTTTGTTTTTTGGCAGGTAACCCTGGACTGGCAGGTTATTACAGGGCCTTTATACAGGCCTTATATTGTGGACTGAACCAGCAGTATCCAGTCTGGGTTGTGAGCCATGCTGGACACTGTAAACCTCCTGGCGGGATGGAAATGATAGAAGGTACAATACTGTAATTTGTGCATACAATTGTTTGTTCCCCTCCAGTTTCAATGGCAAAACTTGTGCCTATTGAAAACAGATTGACATGAGTTTTAAATGTCTCCATTTTATTTCCACAGAACAGTTGTATGAGAAGTGAGTGAGTTAAAGAAGTATTTTAGGTAAATTAGGTTTTCCAGACAAATATGTGCTATTAAGAGAATAAGAGACTTTGCTGTTGGCAGTTGTTTGAGACAAGTTACAAGAAGAAGGTCTAGAATGTGTTTATGTTGAGAAGAGTAGATTAAAAACGTACTTTTTATATTAAATGTCTAATTCAGAGATTGAATACATTAGGAGAGATTTAATTATCTGCGAGTTTAAAAATAGCAGTACTAAATCAGTGAATTTCCTGGAAGCAAGTATGTCCTTCTGAGATGGGGTATGGGATGTTTGTAGGGGAGAGGTTGCTTGTATATCTATTAAGAGTCTTTTGACATGCAGATCTCCAGCAAGAGATGGCAGCCAGCTCCAAGCATTGTCAGATGGGGAAACCAGCAGTGAATCCTGTCCTGAAAGCTGATTAATGTTGGAAGTCCTCTGGACTTGGTCAAGCTGCAGTGATGTAGAAGTAAATCAGCAATTCTGACATTTTCTTCCTATATCCCACTGTGCAAACATCCCACTTTGGAGACCACTGATTTAGAGTGTGCAAACATTTAAATAGTGCACTTGACTTATGAATGATGCCGCCTGTAAAGGGGTCTAAAATGAACCAAACTATGTGGGAATAACATGCCAGATTACATTTAGTTCAAGTAGATTTTGAAAGTCTCATAAAGACTAAAGCAAGTTTTCCAACAGCAGCTATCAATCATAGAGTACTTCCTAATTGACTGGAGGGATATAACTTAGCAATTTGGAAACCGAACAAAGCTACACTCTTCATTTTAATTTCTGTATGACACCCTTCTATTCAGAGAGTTCTTTCAAGCTCTGCTCCACAGAGACACACACTATTAATTGAACATTTCATTGCTGTAATTCTGCTCCCAGCAATCAATCCACTGTGCAAAGCAATTTGAAACCTAATTTTACTCAGTGAATACAATACAGAAGTTATACCTCAATTTCAATGTCCTTATCCTCCTCCTCAGTTTTTAAAAAGGCATTTGTTTTGAACACTGCTGTGAACATAAAGCAGGCCAACATCAATCTTTACGTGTAGGCAAAATTACAAAAAGGAGAACAGTTTTCTAGTTCTCTCTTATTTTGTTTAAAATTAGCATAATACATATGCATAGACAGCAGGTGTACATACATAGCCATGTCTTAAAGTGGTTTAATTCTGTGGACATCTGCTGTGGCTTGATCAGAAATAAGAAATAGAACATGTGAGACCAAAATAAGAGTAGAATCATGGAGTCATTAAGGTTGGAAAAGACCACCAAGATCCAGTACAAGCTGACCAAATACCACCATACCCACTAAATCATGTCATGAAGTGCCACATCTGCTTGTTTTTTGAACACTTCCAGGGATGGAAGTGTTCCACCAGATGTTCCACCGCTTCCCTAGGCAGCCTGTTCCAATTCTTAAGCACTCCTTCAGTGAAGAAATTTTTTCCTAGTGTCCAACCTGAACCTTACTTGGCACAACTTGGGGTCGTTTTCCCTTTCATCTCTTGTTACCTGGTAGAGACCAGCCCCTACCTGGCTACAACCTCTTTTCAGGTAGTTGTAGAGAGCAGTAAGGTCCTCCCTGAACTTCTTTTTCTCCGAGCTGAACACGCCCAGCTCTCTCGGCTGCTTCTCGTCAGACTTGTGCTCCAGACCCTTCCCCAGCTCTTTGCCTTTCTCTTGGACATGCTCCAACATCTCAATGTCTTTCAGGAAGATTGAAGGCTTGGCTTTTTTTGTCCTTAGGGCTGCCAATACCAAACTACTTTTGGTAGCAAAGTAAGACTGAGGGTAAAGAAAAATGAAATCAGAACTTAAATTATTTATTTGTCGTAATAGTCTATGTTTGCCAAGTGCTACAGAAATATGGAATCCTGTGATTCATATCTTAAATCAACTAAAGAGACACAATTGACATGTTAAAATATCATATACCTAATAAGTAGCTAGTCAGCATTTGTGACTTAATGATACAATATTTGGTCAAATTATAAATTATATTCAAGATAAATCTCTAGAACTTTATAAACTGTATAGATGAGTATTGAGCTATGCACAGTCAAATTAAGAATACTTTTTATTATTTCAGCAAGGCATGTTTTTCCTTCTGAATGTCAGGGAATTTTGAGTGGCATTCTTAATAGTCAATTTACGAAATAAATTTCTAGTTTGATCTTTTATGTTAAATGGACTGTAGAAGATAATAGTGTGTCCTTAAAATCTGCTAAACTAACCTTGGTTTATGGTTCTTGGTGAAAAGAGATAGGTAATGTCCATCAAGAGAGTGTTTCCTTTGCTTTCTCTTTACACAGGGGGAGTAGTGCCTTCAGACCATTTTGAAACTGAATTACATCCAAAGAAACAGTATGGGAAAAGCAGAGAAGTGGTGAAGGAATAATAAATTATCTGTGAAGGCATTGATTATGTGAACCGAAAATGTTAATGTACCATCAGTGTAAAGTTTTGAACTGAAATTAAGTTGTGCATTAAAAAAAATAAATTCTAGCGTTACAGGAAAAATTGGAAGTGGTGTGTAGCTTAAATTTATTTGATATATTGCTTCTTGGCTGTTGTTGCAATTCATCTGAATGGAGTTTGCTTTTGCAGCCCTCTGGCTTCTAATGAAACTGCAGAATTGACTATGAGTGAGAGTCTGCCTCTAGCTCAAGTAATATAAACCTACCAAAAAAATGACTGAAATTGTTTGCGTAAAACTGAATATATACTCCAGCAAGTTAATAATCTTGTTAATTGCTAGGTAGTTGTCCACCAAATGACAGGTAGAAGTGTAGGTATGATTAGCAGATACGAGCCATAAGTTTTTACCATCATGATACACTGTGCTGGCAGGAAAGAGCCTAAAATAGTAACCTGAGCAAGACAAAGAGCGTGGTGTTCTATAATAAGAGGGTTATGAGTTATTTAGGACAGTGATTCCCGAACTGTGGCCTGTGGGGCACTGGTGGTTCCCAGGACACTTGCTTGTGGTCCAGGAAGAGCTGGCTGATCAGATGGAGTTGACACTCTTGCTGCTTTCCACTTGCTAAGCGGAATGAATAGTAACTAAGAATACTTTTCCAATAACACTTCTTCTGTGTAAGCATTTGCTGCAATGCCCTTGGAGATGTTGTGCCACCATGAACGTGTAGTGCTGGCAGGGAGTGGGATTGTGGTCTGCACTGCTGCAAACAGGAGAGGAGGAGGTCCTGGAACCAAGAACTGAGTTCCTAAAAATAGGGATTCATCCTTGTTGTGTATCACAGAATTATAGAATGGCCTGCATTGGAAGAGACCTTAAAGGTCATTTAGTTCCAATGCCCCTGCCATACAGACAACCTCCACTAGACCAGGTTGCTCAGAGCTCTGTCTAACCTGACCTTAAACATTTCCAGTGACAGAAGTTATAGAGGCACAGGGATTCCATATGCATTTGGTATTTTTTCCTGGCTTGTGACTAATTTATTTTAAGTAGAATAGATGTTTTTAGTGGTTGCTGATGATGGAGAATACCTACACTGCTGAATCAGATGGATCAGAGATCCTGGAAGTCTTTGGTCTGTTCAAAAACTCTTCAGAATTAATCTCTGTCGTGCTCAGAAGTTTTTTGACCAGAAAATCCATATCTGTGCTTCAGCCCTGTTTGTTTGGCTATAACAGCAGATATGTGGCCACACTGAAGTATGCAGTGGTAGCTGTGTTTAAAAACCATTTATGTCTCGCATATTTATATATACATATATACATATATGCATATATGCATATATACATAGGGAGAAAAGCAGTAGGAAGGCAGCTGGGCTGGCATCTCACATGAATACTTTAAGCTTATGCATATGCACATTTAATTCACATTACACACATTTAATTCACATTATTTTCTATTTCAACAACATTTTCTGCTTCCTAGGTGTATAAATTAAAATATCTGAGAATCATTGAAAGATGAATTATCTTTAATATAAGTTCCTTAGAGATTTAGTCAGTTATATTTCTATATTACAGACCCAGAGAGCTCTGTAGTCATGTTTATGTCCCAGAACACATTAAAATTCTGCTTAACTTTAATGCAGGTTTATATAACACAATGTCTCCCAGTCTAATGGTATCACTCTGTAGATACATGAAAAACCCCAAGTTTCAAGCATGCCATCCAGGTAGAATTGTGCTGGTTTCACAACTGTTTCATACCAAAGTGTAATATTTTTAACGTGTAGAGAGGGGAAGGTTCCTGTTCACGGAGCTGGCCTTGGCACTGATTAATTCCACGGAGCTCCTCTCATGGAGTTTGTCAGCAGCAAGGGATCCCAGGTCAGGATTGCACAGAGGGACTGGTTGTTTTCACAGGATGGGACAGGAACTGTCAGCTCACTGCAGTGCAGTCCTGCTGCCCCTCCTGATCCAACAACTGCTATTGCCCAGAAACCTTATTCCTTCCTTGTCTTGGAAAAGGCAACCTAAGGAAGGAAGTGTGTGTGCATATGTAAAAGTTATTATGAAGCATTTAAATGTTGAGGTTTTTGTATGTGCCTGGTAAGATCTGAATTTTAGTGTATGGCTTTAATGCTAAGTGTCTATTTTAAGGAAACAAATGGTCATTTCATGTTATGAACCCACTGGAATGCTTGAAATCTAGATGTGTGAAAAGTAAGCAGCCCTTAGGGATGCTGCACTACTCCATTTACTTCTTCCCTTTAAACCACATTCAGTTAATTATTCATGGAGGTCCCATAATCATGCCCATAATTATGCAAATACATCCTTAGAGTGAAATCTTGGCATTTGGCATTGACTTTATCAGTCCTGCTTAATTTTAAGCATGTGTTTAAAAGTCTTGTTCCATTCAAAATCAAAACTAAGAAAAATAAAATTTTGCTATATACGAAATATTTCTAAGTTGCTCTGTTGTTTTCTTTTCTAGTCATCCAAAATGATAGCAATTGAAAGTGTTCATGTTATCATACCTTAGCAGCCATGTATTTATTTGTAAAGATCACTTAAACACTTTTAAGCTTGTTTTGGGAGCACCTAATGCATCTCTATATTCTGTTGAGTTTGACAGAGGAGTGACTAATTTTTGTTGACATTACAAGGAATAGGACTTTGCCTGTACATTTCTTATGGCAAGACGAAAAATAGGTTCCCTGCATTCTCTGTTTCTTTCAAGGTTTTCCACTGAGTCTGTTGACCCATTTTCTATTGGAATATTATTAAAAAATGTCCTTGGAGAGCTTTCTAATCCATTCTAGTACTTTATTCAACTAATTCCCTGGTTAAAAGAACCGGAATTTTTCATCCATACCTAGATATAAGAGTAATGTAATTCTGTTTTTAAAGATGGATTTAAAAGTAGTGACTTTTGAAACCTGATAGTCTTCTGGATCTTTATCTGGTAAACAAGATGTTAAAAAAATAATTCATCCATTGGAGAGCATAATGTCTTTACTGCATTCCAGGAAACTTTGAATGTAGGTTTTGAAATTGTTTATGGGTTATTTTCTGCATTTCATCCCATATCATAGGTGTGTTCTCCAACTGAATACCACCATTTCTGTTTAGATGCAGGTGGCTTTTAGTGGGGGGAAAAATATATTCAAAAATGTGAACCCAGTGAAGAGGTAACAGTTACATATTCTGGTGTCCTGGCTTTTGAAGGCAGGTCACAGTTCTCTGGGAAGAGCAGTGCTGTGATGTTTCAGAGTAGCTCATTTAAATGTTTACTGTACTGCTAAAGGGAAAGTAAAAACCTAAGATAATTTAATAAACACAGTATTGAGATGATTCAGATTATTTTCCCCAGGGAGAATGCTTAGGAATCTTTTAACCCAACTCAGTTTGAAAGACATATACATATATGCATATATGATGTCTTCTGCTGACTGAATGACAATGAAGTATCCCCATAGCAGGGAATAATCATCATGTCTGAAGGTGTAACAGGTCTGGATTTGTTTTTATAGTTGAGTGAAAAAGTTTATTCAGTACACAGGTTGACTGCAGGAAGAAAGCTGATCAGTAGTTTCATTTAGCAATTCTAATTAATAATAGAGACCTTTGATTTAATTTTGATAGCCACAAAACTTGCAACAAATGGTGCAGATCTTGATGCACTGTTTAAAGACATTCTTATTTTTAATTGACAGTGGTCTAGAGCTGTGAGACTGAGAAGCTGTCAGTAATGCACAATGTAATTCCAGAGTCTAAAATAATCAGGTTTGGAACATGGACTCTTTCTGGGTTTGTTTTGGTTTTAGGAGTTTCTCTTTCTTTAAGGAGCAATGTAGGCATTTCAGGGAAATACTAGAAACTGTAAGGCACAGTGTGCAGAAGAAGTAACTGCAAATGGCCTCTTTCTTAAATAATCAGTAATGAATTACTGTTACCTCTAGTGTATTTACTTAAATCTGTGAGTAAGATCTGAGGCAGAGTTCCTGGAGAAATGATAAAGTACAAAATGATGTGGTACTGTGGACTCAGGTTGAATGAGAGAGTCTTATAGATGCTTGCTGGATGAAGTTTTGTTTTTTCTAGTTTTGATACCACATGGCACTACTCTCTTTCTTTAAGACAGACATATTCTTACCTTTCTAAAGGCTGAATTTTAGGTTTTGTGGATTAATACATCTATTACAATAATCTAATTTACTACAGTTATTGAATTACTGGTATGGTCAGGTGACTACTTAGTTGCCAATTAATTCCCCATTGGGTTAAACGTTAGAGCAGATAATTAAAATTCTCAGGGATTGCCATTGTTGTGTCCCTTTTTTCAGAACAGAACTATAGTTTCAAACATATTATTGCTGAGTCTTTGCTGTCAGAGACTGCACTGACTTCTGTGCTATGTTTTACGTGATTTGGAGGAAGAAGTTCTAATTTTCAGTTAGTCACAAAGAGGGCAATTTCAGTGTTTCTGAATGCACTTCAGTTCAAAACTCTACTTGATCATATTTGGAGCTGTTTATGTATAGAGTGCAGGTCAAACTCAGTTGATGTCTTTTTATATAAATTATACTGTAAAGCCTCAGGCAGTTTCAAAGTGTTTGTACTGAGCTGTTACTTCAATGTCTGCTAATGTAAATGAGTGAGGAAACCAAACTTTGTCCAACCGTGTCTCTAGGACTGCTTGTGGTGAATTGATTTACTTTCCGTGTAGGACCTCTCATCTGTGCAAAATGAAGACCAAGAAATCCCTTATTCATCAGTAATGGCAGATGTTAGAATTGTTTGTGTTGGAAAGGACATTAAAGATCATCTGATTCCAACTCCCTGCCATCCTCCTTCCACTAGATAAGGCTACTCAAAGCCCTCCCCAGCCTGTTCTTGAGGCATGAGGCATCCACAACTTCTCAGGGCAACCTGTTCCAGTATCTCACCACCCTCACAGTAAAGAAATTTCTTATTTCTAATCTAAACCTGCGCTTTTCCAGTTTAAAGCCATTCCCCTTTGTCCTATCACTCCCTCTCTAGCTTGCTTTAAGTATTTGTAGCCCCTTTAAGTACTGAGTTTTGTACTGGTGGCACTTCAGTCTCTATCTCAGCTTTCAGGTAAAACTCCAAGTAGAATAAAGCCATCACAGTAGTACCTTGGGTGTGTTGCCATAGTTGTGTTCTGGGCAGTTCAGGTGGGTGGCTGAAAAAGGAACCTTCAGCATTTTCTTCAGGAAGGTTAAAAAGGAAACTGCTATCTTGGTAACAAAATTAATTTTTAAACAGTGTAACAGAACACTAGAGAAGAAAAGATATAAATCAGAATTTAAAGTAGTCATTTGACAAAAAATGTGTTTCCTCCCTAAAGATATAAAATTTGCACTGCACAGCATATGCAAATGGTTATTTAAAGCATCAGCAACTGATAAAGAAACGTGCTACATTTATACAAAGCACAAGGTGAAATTCTGTTTGCTGTCCTCGGTTTTGCCACTAGGTTTCATAAATTCAGACTTTTGCACATGCTGTTTTGTCCATTTCTCTTTTGCTGGTGGGGATCAGTGCTGGGAGTCATTGTTCCATGGCTGGTTCCCACTGCTGTCAGGTCACACTCCTTGTGTGAAGAGGAGCCCAGGCAGAGGTTACAAGACTTTTCAAGGCAGGTGGCACTGGGAGTGTTGACTGAGTCCTGTGAGGTAGCACTGCATTGCAGAATATTTTGCAGATGTGCTACAACCCTGAGTGCTGCTAGCGGGGCTTGTGTTCTCTGCTGTCATAAACTAACATAGCTCTTTGCAGTCAGCACTGTGACACCAGTGTACAGCAGCAGGGAATATAAGATAATAATTTCAAAGCCTTCTTATGATCCTTCAGTTTTGAGGGATACCGATGAAGGATGGAAGAATGTTATGCTTGCCTAAGTGGATCATTTACTTGTAAAAAGGATGCTGTTGTTACATAATTTGGATTTGGGTATTAAATTTAACATTTCTATGGAGAAATGAACATGGAAACCTACACTGCCCTTTAAACTTCAATTGAAACAGTGTCATCCAAGATGAATATACACAAGGGTAAAGAAAAAGGTGTAAGTTTACTGAATGCATTCCTAAAGCCTTTATAGGAGCTGGTGAAACAGGAAGGGCATTAGTGTTATTTTGGTATTATTCTGAAGAGTTATAATCACAGTACTGAGTTAAATTTTGGGATGGATTTTCAAGAAAAATTGGGACTGGCCTAGCAAATAAAAAGTTACAGCTTGAATTCAGTAGAATCATCAAACACTTCAGAAAATGTCACCCATCAACCTGTCTGATCCCTGTGAAGTACAGATTCTGTATTGTAACTTGGGCTATTGTATAATGCCCTTCTCAGCTCCTTGCCTTTTCCCCTTTCCTTCCCTTAGCATCATGGTGTGTGCCTTCTCATTTTCTTTTACTTTGAAAAGAATTCTTTTTATTTCCTGTCTGTGAAATAACATGGGTTGTCTTCCTTGGCCAGCTGTCTTACTGTACTCCAAACTTCAGCTCTCCCTTGTTTGCTCTCAGTCCTTCTTTCTCTGTTTGTATCTGTTTAAACTTCCCGAAGTTTTGAAGTGTGGTTTTCAATAGGTGTGTCTGTTGGACTTGCCTACTGTGGTGCAGCACCTCATTTGTCATAACCAATGGAATCAATGTGTGTGAAATGATACTCATCTGTTTTTCTTCACTTCAATACTCAAACAATTTCCACTGTCCTTTCCTTTACCATCTATTCTATATCTACTCATTCTTGGTGATATGCAGAACATCATTATTCTGGTTTTCTTCCATTGTTAATCCATATAAAATCAAGTTTTGTTGAAGTGTGCAGTTTTATTTGTGCGGGCAAGTGGAGGGCATTGACAGAGCCTTGCACTTGGCTTCAGTATGTCCAGAAACAAGAGACATAGCATGGACAATCACCTTCCCATGGGCTCAGAACTCTTTGCTTTTTTCTCCTTGAGGTAATTTTATGTTGGAAATTCAGATCTGCTCCTATACAGTGATGGGTCTCTAGCCTGTACTCTGCTAAGTGTGGGGTTTTTTTGTAATTTTGGTTTACTGTTTGCTTTCTCTCTTTATAATATGATGCTGGGAATTCTTAAAGGTTGTACTTTCTGCAGTTACTCAGCTTACTGGCTGCAAAATGCAGTCATTGAAATACAGAAAACTTTACCATCTACCTTTTGTAAAACACCCATATATCATTTGCTTTCTGCCCATTAAAGTGATTGGAATGGAAATGTTGATTGGTGTAGAACTGCATAATAAAGCACTCTTTAGTGGTGTTTGCCTTGCCAAAATTGGAGACAACCAACAAAATTCTGCTTCAAAGTTCATACTGTTATTTTGTCACTGCTTGGTAATAGTTACTCTAAACAGAGGGAAGCAAGACTGGCAATGTAAAATAAAACGAGTTTTTAAGAGATAATTTACAGAGTTCATGGTGTTCCAGTATGTTTTTAATGAAAATCTGTGTTTCAGTATTTGTCATGTTTATTAGTTCATTCTGTCAGACTACCCTCATACTAATTTATTTATAATACAGCTTCCTTTGAAAAACATATTAGGTGTTAAACAAGTGTCCCAGCAGTAGGTGTCTAGAAAGCAAAGGAAATCAGTAGTTCAATTTGTAGAATAAGGTCTTGTTATTTTTCTGGTAAAGAAAATAATACGTTTGACCACTTCAGTGTCTTGAGTAAATGGTAATTTATTTGTGGAGGATACCTTTACAAAAAGTAATTGCTCCAATAAACACTAATGAGTGGTGTGTTTATCTTAAAAGTTGCATGAACAGTTCCTGAGGGTGCTAGGGCCAGACTAAGGTCCAAGGGTTAATGTAAAACACAATGCTTTAAGACCTGGTTCTTGGTGTCAGGAGGAGTTCTTCAATATTTATTTAACATTCTTTCAGAGTTTCCATCCTATTTCTTTGGCATTTTATTGCTTGCTGATACAAATTATCCATGGTTCACTAATCAAATTAAAAAATTGGGTGAAACAATCAGACTTTGCGCGATAAATCTTTAGGAGATGGCCATACTAGACTTGCAAACCTTAAGTCTCAATTTTTAAGCTTACAGTTTTATTTAAACACTTTAAAATGGCATCATTCACTTTTAAGGAATTAGTGTCTTTTACTGTAAGACAAAAAGCAATCAAATTATTTATTTAATTTCTAGAATTGGACTTCATATTATGGCACATCATTTTCACAGCTAATCTAAGTAATTCAGTTGTAATTACTACCTGTCACTACATGAAGGAAAAGATAAAAACTTTCCAGGTGTTGCTTTGTCTAAATACAAGTTATTCAGTCAAAAGTGCTGCTCCTTCCAGCAGTGTCTGTGTATGTGTTTGTAATGGAAAAAGGAGGTGGTATGTAAAGCCTAAAACACTTGGCCCAATATGTTGGTTTTAGTTGGGATATTTGGCAGAGATGCAGAGGTCATAAATACGTCCCTGAGCTAACCCCTAGTTCAGTCTCCAGACACTTACTTGTCCTTACCCTGCAAAAGATCCAGTTCTGGAAATTCCTGACCACATGAGTTTATAGAAGTGATTCATTGAAGTTTGTCCTTAGATATCCTGCTGCCACTTCTTAGAGTCAATGGTCCATGGAAGAGAAAGATACAGTGCCGGTAGGCCACTGGTTTTTACCTCCCTTTCCTTCATGATATGTAATTGCATGTTGCCTTTTCACATGGTTCCTTACTTGTTCATGAGTAATTTGGAGGCCTTGTTTATGAGCTGATCTTGGGACGGACTTCAAAGTCACTCCATGACAAATGGACAAGTGTCCATATGTACTGAGTTCAAATACTCAGTCACCTGAGTGATCAGGGCAGTTTGGAGTTTATACTTCCCAAATTGTGAAATTTGCAAAGTACAAAGGCGTGCAGAAATTTGAGGGTACTGTTAGAAAGTCAGACCTCTGGTATCTTTTTGAACCATCCAGTAAAAAGAAGTCTATGATTTAGCAGACTTTTTAATGAAACGCTAACTTTTGTGAATTGCCAGCCTAAAGTCTGCTCATATAACTGCTACGCTTTTTTTCTGCGTAAGAATTTCCCCTGTATACACAGCAGAAAAACAAACAAATACAATTCTCTGTTATTTCCCTGAAAACCAAGGTCCTCTTTCCTAGCAAGATTAACTTGTCAACTAATCTGAGAGCAAACACTTTATTTTAATCTAGCATTGTTTTCTGCCTGTAGTTTTAGCAGAGGTCAGAAAGAGATTCATTAAAGAGGTGGCGCATTTGTTTTTCTGAAAGCACATCAGAATATTAATGCTTTGCCAAAGAAAATAAAGAAATACAGTATTTCTTTTAATACACCAGTTAAATAAATTCTTAAAATCATGTCTTGGCCCAGATGGGGTGTTTGCAGCATAAGGTACAAGTCGTATAATTTCTGCTATCTGAAAACTGCTTAAATGAGCTCTCCTTCAACCATGGCATGTATTCCACACCTGAGGTGAAGTCACTTTGGTCCCTTCTTTGATGTAGAGCCATTGGAGTGCTGACTGCCAGTGTGTTTGTGCAAGTCTGTTTGCTTATACAAAGAACCCATTTAAACTTCTCCACCCAAGAAATTCATGTTGATTTTGGATAATCCCTGGGCGATTTTATTCTGTAAAATAAATAAATAAATCTTTCAAACTTGTGATGCAGCCCAACTCTCGCACATTTTGGACCATTAGAAGTGTAGCATTTGTGTTGGGGAAACATGAAGTGACACGAGGCGTGGGCAGTTTTATTTGCGCAGATGTCAAATAGGATGCATATTTCAGTACAGGGTTACATGACGCTGGAGCTTCACCTGAGGAGTGTGGGGTCAGTCCATGATGAGAGTTTTGCATGGGGGTTACCAGACCCCACACTGCATGCTCATTCCCCAGTGTGACTTATCTAGAAAAAGTGCCAAGGTGATTGGGTTTGGCAATAAACCAATATTTCAGAAGAAAAGGAAAAGTTGTATTAAACAGCTGAAACGATTCTCTGGGGTCAGCCTTGGCTGTCAGGACTCACTTGCAGCCTCAGAGAGGTTCTCTGTGTATGTAACACAGGTCAGTAGCCAAGGGAATCAGAGCATCCTTGCTCTGGGTGTGTGAGCAGGGCTGTGCTGAGGGTGATTTGGCCCACAAGAGAATTCGTGTCCATGATCATCATCAATCACAACTGACCCATCCAATTAAAAATCGCTTCTGCAGGCTCTGCTCTCCCTGGCTCCCTTAAGGAAACATTGATGCGCGAGCTTGAGTTGAGTGTGCTTGAGTCCTAGACTCAAGTCTGGCCAAATGCAAGGAGGAAAAAGCCATTGTTTTCACTTTATTCTCAATCCCTGTCCGTGTCCTTCCTCAGGGTTCTTGCTTTGGCAACACAGCTAGTTCTGAACAGGCACATATCTGCTGAAGTCAGTAATAGCTATGGGTATGCTGGCCAGAATGTCTACACTGCTATTTATTAGGTAAATAAACATTAAATTAGGTATGTAATGTCTTAACTGAAACAATTAACTGTGTTTGTCTGACATAGTTATCTACATTTGGAAAATACTGAGATGGGCCTAGACTGTCTCTGCTGTGCTATTTATTAATTTCATGACAGCAGTGTTCAGCAACTCTTTTAGCAGATGCTGAATTCATGTAGGGAAAAGCCATTAACCTCATGAGACTGAATAAAACAAAGAAAAATTTGTCTTGTTTCCTGCTTGGTTTCTGGGGTTTTGTGAACCATGAAAAGTTCTCTAGAAGATTTATACACCTATTTTGCCTCTTTTTCCCTTACTCTAACTGTATCATAAGCTGAAAATACTTATTTTCAAGAATCAAAATGTAAAACATTTAAAGATGTTTTAATGATGTGCTGATAAACTACTGAGATGTCAGTGCCTGAGTAAAACAGTACAGAAGTGATAGCAAATGTTTACAAGGGACAATTGACCTGTTCAGCCCAATACATAGTAATACATATATACTCAATATAACTTACTCACTTGTTGCTGTATCCAATGGACCATCATGTTTCTAGTATGCTGATGATTTTTATGTTATATATACCTGTAATTAGACCTGGGATGTAGACAAACTATTCCTACATGAGGCTGAGCTGCTGTGTAATTAAATGTAGGAAAGGCAGCTTTTGCTAAAAATAGAAACTTAAGTTTAAAAACAATGTGTTGGCCTTGGGCTTTTATTTAGGATTTTGTAAAATAGAACAAACTCTGTTTTTTCTATTACTTGTAGAAAGCCTGATAAACAAAATATCACTTCTCATCTAATTCTGCATTTCTTGGTTGTGTTTTGGAAAACCCTTTTTCATTTTGAGTAAATTACTCTAAGTTATGCTGGGATATGATCATCAGTAGATTTAGCAGAAATACTAGTTTAACTGAAGAACAACTTTGTTGGGACTTTGGTGATAATAATTTAAACTCAGAATAAGAGCCATCTTGAGCAATTATTTTGCTTCTAAAGGTTATGTTTCATACCGATGATCAGAAAGATTATGTAGTACCAGCCCACTTGGACTACCAAATAGTACTGTCACTATTAACCTCCCAATAACTTCACTACAGCAGTGTTAGTAATTATTAGTATTTGAGGTTGCACTCCAGTTGCCACCAAATTTACTGTGTATGAATTAAAGCTCTGACAGCCATGATTTGATAAATGCTCTTCACAGTCACAGGCAGTTAACTCATAGTTACCTCTCTCCTCAAGCAGGTGCAGAACAATCTGAAATAGCTCTATGATGCTACCTGACTTTCACTTACATTTCATTCTTTTTAGTGTATGTATCTTTACAGTGTCTTTGCCTGATGGAAACTTTATTCCACATCTATTTTTCACACAGGGAACTGTTGCAGAGCTCATCAAAAGACACCAAATGGGAAGTTAAACACCTTGGTGGGCCAGCTAGGGCTGTGTGTGCACTCACTGTTAGCTGCTCCTCTGTTGTTAGAGGTGGGTGGCTTTTGCCAGGGACCTAGGACCCATCTGTAGGACCATGGCTCAGTAATGAGCTGGTCCCCATTGTGTGTCTGAACTGTGCTGCCAGGAGATTTAGCTTACTTCAGACTAAAACTGCATTGCAAGTCGACCTGTAAGGAGCATAAAAGATCAGAGGTTTAACCTTCTTTTGGTTTTTCTTTTTTTTTTTAGTATTTCTTCTTACAAGCATGTCAGTAGGGTAGTCCAGCATACACTGGAGTGGTGCATCCTTAACAAAGTGTTTAGTTTAATGGATAAAGCACTCTTCTAGCAGATAAAAGAGCTGTGAACCCTCTTAGACTCAGGAACTTCAGATACACGTCACTCTTGTAATAAGCAAGAGTTAAAGATGCCTGAATTTCTGTATATTCTTACAGGCACCAGTTTAGTTTGTCTTGTTGACTAGCCAGGAAGCAAGGAGCCAAGTCCTCATCATGAGGGATTGCCCAATCTCCTTTAGAAGGTTCCTGGGAAAACAGGAGTGAACAGTACAGTAATCTAGAACCATGAAGCTCTAACTTGATTTTC
Source organism: Vireo altiloquus (assembly GCA_013396875.1). Lineage (NCBI taxonomy): Eukaryota > Metazoa > Chordata > Aves > Passeriformes > Vireonidae > Vireo > Vireo altiloquus. The sequence continues at coordinate 114,456 of VZRF01005926.1, read as the reverse complement.
CTCTTTTCAGATGAATTGACAATGATAAGAACCTACATTAACAGGGGTATTTTATGTAGGTGCTAGTGTTTTGTGTTGACACATAGGCATTTCCTATTTTTCCTTGTTCCATGGGACATTTTTGTGCATCTTTAAGACAGGAGATTTTGAATACCTAAAGGTTGTTAGTGCATGGTGACATATATGGTAGCTTGTCTTCTGCAAGGAGGGACTCATTCCTGGGCAGTATTGCTGTTGTAGGTCCTGATCTCTCGATGTTAAGTTGGATTGATTTAAGCTGATCTAATGTCCTGAGTTTGGTCTTGTTTTGAATGAAGGAGATCAAAATACTGGATGATGTGCTATGGAATCTCCATGTGTTTACATATCTTTTGCTGGTTCCCAAGCTACACATAAGGCTTTATATCCTGTACAAGTGATTCATCAGTCTGTATTTTCCAGTGATGGTAACTGAAAATTAAATTTTTAAGTNTGTTTTGGGTTTTTAAAATTAATATGTGTGTTTATTTCAGTGTTTTATAAAGAAGTGTGGGGGAAGAAAAGACATGCCTGAAATTTCTTTCACTGAACCAAAGGACTTCTTTTCTTTTATGTTTCAGACACAGATATTAAGGAGCTGGAGGATGTTTTTGGACTTAATGGACAAGTAGAACATAAACTGAACTTCCTCAAAAAGAATGTATCAAAAGATATAAAGCTGGTACTCATTGCTCATTCTATTGGTTGCTACATCACCCTGGAGATGATGAAACGAGCATCAGAACTTCAGGTACATGAACCTTCTTGAATGGGAGTTGCTTTATTAGCAGAGCAGTGCATGTGCTCAACTTATGGGTAATGCCATGTATTTCCTGTGGAAACTCTATTCTGCTATACACAAACAAAAACAAATGGCTGATCCTATTAACATAAAATAAAGCAGATTGATGTAATTCTGAGTCTGAATTTGGATCTTTAATGCCCTTGGAATATAAATAATAATGGTGAGAAATATATTTATGACTTCCTTATTCTCATCTTTAAATAATTTATAATCAGATAACTAGATATTTGGCAATTACATTATATGTTACACTAAAAATTAAGACTAGTTGTGATTTTTATAGTTGTTTCATATCTTGACGTGATCAGATTGCTGCTTAGATGTGGGAAAATGTATGGGAATGAGTAGTAATATAAATTGTGAGGAGTACTACTATGAAAGACATTGATTTTAAAATTTAATACAAATATCACTACTTCTGCAACTGAGTCTTGGTTTGTGTAACTGAATGAGAGTGAGAGCTATGAGAGTTACTGCATGTTCTGTCTATCTGAACATTCTTCTTTGTCACAGTGAAACATTAAGAAGGCTGAGGCAGGACCATGGCCTTGCCCTCTGGAAATGGCAAACTCTGCTCTGTAATAGCTCACTCTACTAGTGGTTGATAAATGGAGAATAGGGAACTTTTATTCTTAAACATTCACTCTTACTAAATCATTGCCTCTTCCTTTACTTTATAAAATCTTCAGTGGAAGGAAGTGCCATGTTAGGGGTGACATGAAGTCTGGGGTTAATATATGTGTGTGGTTAATACATATAATGTATGTGGTTAATATATGGATATCTACTTCTTCATAACCATTTCCACTTCACACCTAACTTTTTCTTCCTTTAAAGGGAAAAAGGAACTAAAAATGTGAAACATGAGGATAAGCTGATACATTTCTACAGGCGTATTTCACTTAGTGATTATAAACAAGGGCATTTTTTGAGAGAAATCTTAGTTATTTTCAGGAAGGAGCATTCTAGAAAATACCGTGTGCATTAATTTGTCCAAAAGTGCCAACTTTTTTGTGTCAAAATCTGTAGTCTTTATTGCTCAAATGATTTTATCTGGTTTCAATTAAACTATAAATTGTTGAGTAACATTTTTACACCTGGCTCACCGGATGCTGGCAGCTTTCTATTCATCAGTGTTTTGAAACGTAGTGATCTTTGGGACACTCTTAGACCTCGTGGTGCACTGTGTACATAAAGTTAATATATGACAAGCTACATTTAAGATGCATTCAACAATAGAAAATATTTGTGTAAGCCGGGGTATTGTGCAACCTTTGTCCCTTTGCCAAAAATAAGTTAACTCCTATGTTTTATAGCATATGAAGTGTGATAATAAGAAACTTGTGTTTCCATCTCTCTCTCTATTTTTACTGGAATATTTTATTCCCACAAGATTTTGAGCACATATGTGTATTTTAGTAGCTAGATCATTTGATTTTATTTTTGTGTAGTTCTTGGTGATATTTTTTTGTTACATGAATTTTGGCTTTGGTCTTATAATTCTCTGCTTTAAGAGGCTTTCATTGTTTACAGTTTATTATACTGAGCTAGAGGTTAATTTGTTGTATTTATTGTTCAAATAATATAGTAAACATTTATATTTGGAATGTATCTTTAGCAGATTTGATTTTTAGAATCACAGAGTCATAGAATTGTTAAGTTTGGGAAAGATCTCTAAGGGCACTGAATCCAGTTGTTAACGCAGCACTGCTGTGTTCAGCACTAAAGCATATCCCCACAGTGCCACAGCCACATGTTTCTTGAACACTTCCAAGGATGGTGATTCAACCACTTCTCTGTGCAGTCTGTTCCAATGCCTGACCCCGCTTCACTAAAGAAATTTTTGTCTTGCAATTTAAAGCTCTTCCATAGTCCAACCAAATACAGACTAGATTGTCCCTCCCTTAGCATGCACAAAAAGGAGAAAGTACATCCCCTTCTCTCACCTTCTTGGTTCCTCTTCAGCTGTCAGTTTTCACAGAATCACAGAATCATCAAGATTGAAAGAGACCTAAAGATCATCAAGTCCAGTCATCAACCCAGGACTGCCATATTCCCCCTAAACCATGTCCCCAGGTGCCTCATCCAGATGCCTTTTCAACACTTCCACAGACAATGACTGCACCTCCTCTCAGGGCAACTTAGTCCAATGCCTGACCACTCATTCAGTGAAAAAAAGATTTCTAATAACTAATCTGAATCTCCCTTGGTGCAATTTAAGGCCATTTCCGCTTATGTTTTCACTTGAGACAGGGCAGAAGAGACTGACCCCTGCCTTTGTGCAGCCTCCTTTCAGTTGTAGAGGTCCCCCCTGAGCCTGCTCTTCTCCAGACTTAAAAAACCCCAGCTCCCTAAGCCACTTCTCATAAGACTTATTATCTAGACCCTTTACCAGCTTTATTGCCCTTCTTTGGACCCAAATGCTGCTAGTATCTAGGGCCCCTGTGCTCTGCAAGTAAATGGGGTACAGCATTTTTTCCTTAAACTTGTGTGAAATAATGCTTTCCTATTTCATTAAGAGAAGTTAAACAGGAATTGCCAGTTTATTCCAGCATGAATTCAGTTTTGGAGCCCATCTCTATTTTCCCACTGACTCTCAGGGAGGCTTCTGTGGAGGGTTCCTTCAGGAGACCCATTAACACAAACTTAATCTTAGGTTGATACCTTTAGCCAAGTCAGATTAGTGGAGAAGGGCAGACAGGTTGCTTCCATACTTGTAACTGAGTGGGGCTGCAGCACAGATTTGAGCACTGGGACAGTGATGTTTGAAACTGTCTTTCAGTGAGTTTTTGGCCCAAAGGAGCCAGCACCACCTAGCAATAATCTTTCATGGTTCTGGGCATTTTGGAAGCATATACAAGGAAGTCCAGGTGGTCTGAGACAGCAATTGGAGTAGCGCTTGCTTTACTTGACAGCTTACACATTACAGAGTCTGCAAAATCCACCTTGAAACTCTGGATGATGCTTCAGGCAGTATCAGTAATTCTGGTGGAGCAGGCAGTAAAGCAGCAATAGGAGCGTGGGGCTTATGCAAATGTTCTGTAGCTCGCTCACCTGGAAAAAGAGAAAAGTAGTGCAGATGATTTATTAAATCTAGCCAAATAAAATAATAAAATACTGTATCTTTGAAGCATTGAAGAAGTTTCTACAAAGATTTGTAGAAAGGTTTTTTTTTTCCTAAAAAAGAAAATACTGAAAAACCTTCACATGAAAATCTAAGGCAAATATAAAGTATCCTCTCTTTTGGGTGGGAGGCTGCAAAGGAAAGAGATGGGTCCATGGCAAACAGAGGTTTTTTAGGGAGATACTGACTTCTGACTGAGGCACTCATAAAGGCTTGGATTTAGAACTTCAACAAACCTTGAGAACACCATTGGTGAAAGGTCGATAACTGCGGAATGGGGTAGAGAGTGTCAGCTCACCCAAGAGACTGCTAGCAACTCTTATTTTCACTGGCTCGATGACAGACCGTAACGCTCAGGGACCCAGTTGTATTCTCTTCTACCTTTCAAAAAAATGGAAAAGGTAAGAAAATGAAGCAGACAACAGGCAAGATAGACTCTTTTATATAACTCTCAATGGATGCTGCCTTTGTCAGTAGGAACAGGTACTGTCCATTGCCGTGGAAATTACTTGACAGGCAAACAGCCCCACATTGTAATACAGAGAACAAAAGAATGGGAAGTGTCTCAAGGATACAAAAAAATTAATTTAGGAAACTTAAAATGAAATGAGATAAACCCTGTTGAAGGTGATGCAACTTGGGAGGTGTCACGCCTGAGGGAAGTTAAATTTTGAGCCATTTGGCATGTGTATCCATAGTGTACCTTGTGTGGTTTTTGAAGTGGTTGAAGCAGGTAGGTGTCACCTGCTCAGTCCTAGATCTTTATGGGAAATAATGGGTTGCATATAGTTCAGTACTCTTCTGAGTCAAGAATATTTGCAGTTCAGAAGTGTTGAAGATGAGATGAGATTGGTAAATGGTAGAGGGACAATCGTTGCAATTAAAAGACAGGCTTGACAAAATCAGCAACATTATATCTGTCAGCTTGTAATTACCAGGCAGATGAATAATAGTTTCTGTTTTTAATATTGATCACATTTTTAGGAGTGAGGATTCAGAATTAATAACAATATTGCCCTAAGATATCCTTGTTTGGATCATAAGCCTGTGATCAGAAGGCCTGAAAAAAACTTTATTCCCAAGATCTTCTGTGGAAAATTGTATTTTGTTCATAATATTCACTGAAACTTCATCTTCTCTCACCTTGTTTAATATAATGATTTACTGCTCAGTTGAATATAGAAACAATATAAAAAGGAAGAATTTGATCTGTGGTGATTCAAAGAAGTAAAACTAAAGAACAGTCATTTTGATTTCAAGAGACTTGATTTTTTTTTAGAACGTGTTTATTTCACTGCTAATTAAGCATCTGATTTCAAGTGTATGTAGTCAAAATTCAAATACACCTATAAAAATTATTTTTTCTGGGAAGTTAAAAGACATTAAAGTAGCCAAATGTACAAACAGAAAAGAAAGAAAAATAAACTGAAAAGTGGAATCTGTGATCATTCATCAGGAATCCAAAGTAAAACATGAGAATGAGGAGGAAATGAAGGACTAAAAATAAAAAGATGGTTAAAATGCTAAATGGCAGAATAACAGGATTTATTAAGTACTGTGAATTTTTAAAGATTTGTTCATAAAATCTTGGGTTTTTTCAAATGTCCAGAAATGCAGATTACTATTGTAATAACTAAGTGAAATGATTGCATAAAAATGAGGGAATTGAAAGCAAGAAGTGAGTTTCAAAAACAATTAGAATTTATGGCATATGTTTTAAGAAGAGCTCAACACCCTTTTGCAAGCCAGATTTCCCAATGAACGTTTTATGCTGGGAGGTGAGATCTTTTGAAATTCCGCAGATGTGTGTGCATAGCTCTTGAAAATCAGAGACTCATCTCTTTGGAGAATTGGACCAAACGGTTGGAATTCAGTATATGTTGCACATAGCTTGAAATTTTTTTGTTTTTATACTGCAGTTAATGTGCTTTTACAGAAGACAACGGAGCCAAAACCTGGGAGTTCTCCTGGTCTTTTAATAGTAGGTGAAAGAGAACACAGACAGGACATTAAGGAGTTGTTTGTGAAAGGAGCAGGTGAAGGGGCATTGTGGAGTTTTTGAACATAGACTTTGCAAATGTAGTTACACTTGGAGCTCCACTTTAATAACCGATATATGTTCCTAGAAGCTCTGTATTAAAATGGAATTTCACTGCCAATCTAGAGCCTTCAGCAAAGAAGTTGAGGTGCTTTGTCAGCGCTTGCCTTGTCTTATATGTGATACAGTTGCTTGAGCAATGCGGAAGGACTTGGAACTTTATAAAAAAGGTTGCTGAGGATGGACAGGGTTGTAATTGCAAATATTTCCTACTCTGCCATATTGTTCATTTGTTCATCACACATGATTTATGGTGAAGTCTAGGGGTGCTTCTGCTGCATTGGTTTCTACCCAAAAATGATTTGTCTTGTTTGAAGAGTTCACTGAAGGAGTGAAAAGAATCAGAAAAAGACATAAATAAAACAATTATAACATCTCTGAGCTTAGATAACACATTCACTGCATGGAGGACATTTCTAATACCCTGCTGAATTAAGTTCAGGCAAATGCTGGAGAATTTTTTTCTTTCCTAAAGATTTCTAAAATGTCTTTTTAGTATTTCTTTGATTGCTGATTATTTTAGGGAAGTTTTTACCAGTGCCACCATTGATCTTTTCAGATACCTGCGGATGTGTTCAGTGACTATAAGCCTATGTTTAAGGTACTAAATCAAGTCCTCAATTTCTTCTTAGGAATCCCCCTCTGTACTCTTATGACTGAGGTTATCTTCAAAATTAAATGTAACGGAAGTCCACTTTCTTTTCTATTTGTTTCAATGTGTAAGTATTTGAAATACTTGATTTCTGGTGTTTGGATGCAAGTCTACTTCCCTGTGGCATTTTGTGAAAAAAAAACTCATTGGAGTTTGCTCTTTCATGTGGAATTGAGTGTTAAGTATAAATTTAAGCGGAAGACCAGAAGGGACAATATATTTAATAAACTTTGGAGTCCTGTATTTAATATCTTTGGAGTCCAGTAAAGAAGTTCAATTGATGTTAATGAAAATACGCTTTTAATAACTTTGTTAGAACATTTCTAGTCACTGGAAAATTTTAAGAACATTCTGCTCCCTTTCAAATTCCAAAACAAAGCATAGTTTTGTATAAGGAGCAGAATTCACTGAGTCCTAATTGTTCTTGAAAACATTGAATTTCTGCTCCTCTATTTTAAAACAGTAGTATGACTACTGCAAGTGGATTTTACTGAGATGGAAGGTACAAACCCCAGTTCTCAATAAATATAATTTAAATTGCAACCTTTAATGGCAGCTGGCAGGGTTCAGACTTTTTACCTGGCGCTGGCAATTGAAAGATATTCTACAAATTCTTGTTCTCAGTTGCACTAAAACCCTTACTTACCTGATGACCAGTTTTATTTGTGTGATAAATTAGATATGATAATTTTGCCATCTTAGCAGATTCCTGCATATATTCAGTTTGTCATAATAATTAAGGCTAGCAGTAGTCTGTGGTATTGCAAAGGAAGGAATTTTCTATTTTTCCCTTACTATTTAAAATGCTTACAGTTCTGGAAAGATGAAAGCAAGGATGGAAAAACGAGCTGACTGAGAGAATTCCTAACTCCCTTCTCTCTCTTTTTCCCTTCTTCTGATACCCTGACAAGAATTTGGGACATAAGTTCTCTCTCAGAGTTGAAATATTCAGGGTTTCTTTTCTTTCTTTGACAAAAATACGAAGTTCTGCTCAGTGTGTACTTCCTGACTCACTCATCCTATTCTTCACTGATATCACAAGGCAGAACCTTACTATTATTCTTTCTCCAGAGTACATAATTAAGCCACTAAGCCACTTTTAATTGGTTAAAATGGTAGGGGACTGAACTCCTTTCAATATTCAAAGCCAGCTTAGCTTCTCCTAACCCTGTGAGCCAAGAAGGGCTATGGGTCTGGGTTGACTGGATGCTTTTTTTAGGGCTGACTTCAGTGAGTGGTGAAATAAACCTCTTCCAAATATCTTAAGTGGAGCACTTAAGAATAAAAGTCCAGGGATCTCAAGGCACTGATGGATAATCATGGCCTTTCCTTTTCATAAGCAGAATGAGATTATAATTGTAAAGCTGGTTTCTCATTTACCTTGTTCAGCCCCATTTCCTTAAACTGAATGGATTGTCATTGAGATTTATTGGTAGGTATGCCTGTACATTGATGGCTGTGAAAGCAGTTGGTTCAAGACAAAACAAAATCTACTTCTTAATGCTTTCTTTTGGTTGAGCCACCTCTCCACTTGAAGGGCCTATTGCTGGTTCATTCTAAGTGTTAAATGTCCCAGAGCATGAGTACATTTGCCAGTCCCTGTGCCATAAGGGTACCTGCAGATGCAACATGGTGATTGCATGGGAGTGCTACACTGAAAAAAACCCACCCTGTACTTCCAAAATGGAAACGGAAAGAATTTCTGCTGGAAAGTGGCAGCTGCATTCTGACATTCATGTAATGGGAGCAACTGAAAGCTTTATGGTGTGTAACTGTGACACTGCATTCCAACATAAGCTTCTCCCTGCCCTTCTTCCAACCAATAAACTATTCTTCCTCTCTTTTCACTCTCACCCCTCCTAATCTTCTTCTGTTTATATGCTTTAATCATAATAGCAACAAATCCATCCCTGCTGGTATTATCACACCGTTGCAATTTTTGGCCGTCTCCTTTGGCACTTCCCTTGTGGATGGAATGACATTGCCCACTTTGATGGCTTAATTCTCTATGTAAAATACTGCCCTGTCAATGAATATTTTCTCTATTGAACTATTTTCAGTCCAGCAATAAGATACAGATTTTTGGGAGAACAGTTTTCTCATTATTACCTTAACCCATAAAAAGCCTTTTTTTTTCTTTTTTTTTTTTAATTCAGACATTTTGGGCAAGTTTTCAGTTACCCAAATATTTGTAGTACAGAGTAATTTGCATTTCAGCCCTATGAGACTTGTAAATGTAATGAACAGTCTGTGTGTTTAATATTTTTTATATTTTCTAATAATTTGCAAATAGTTCAGTATGTAGAGCTGACCTGTTGAAAAATAGTTTGCAGTGTCTGTAGAGAACACTTCTGAGACTTTTGTATATTTAGCAGAATTCTGGGCTTCATCTGGAAAAATTCTAAGAGTGCTTCTTACTGGAAAATATTTCAAGTAATGTGAAACAACAGATAATTTTTTCCTGTGCCATGACCCAGTTGTAAGGTGAGGTATGGAAGGTCCCTCTCCTATTGCTCTTAAACAGGTTTCAGCACTGGAAGTCAAGTACACAGAAAATACTGACACCTGCTGAAAGGTGGGATTGAAAGCATATTGATTTCAAAGGGAATTGTCAAATTGTCAATCCAAGAAATTAATCTCTAACTACCATGATCAGTGTTTTATGGCAGCCATGGTTTTCATCTGTCTATCCAAGAATACATAAGAGAGTCTTGATTTCTAGAGCTGGGAATCTTGTGTCTTTGGTGAGATCTACATTGAGTGTAGGCTGTCACATTTAATATCTGGAAAATAATCCTTTAATTAGAATTTATTCAAAGGGCAGAAGACGTTTTAAATTTATGAAAATTTTGCCACTAGGTTCAAAAGGAGCAAGATCATACAGCCAACTGTACTGTAGGTGCAATCACAGAGGACTGGAAGTACTTAAAGGAACATTGGGCACAGTCTCATAAGGGCTCTCTTCCTTTTTGGTTACTGTGCTTGTGATCTCTGTTGACAAAGGTGATTTCTTACTCTCAGCAGCCAAAGCTGGATACTACCGAGATTTCCATGCCTCTCACTGGCTTATCCTCAGTTATCTTTGTCCCATTTCAGTTCTTTTGTAATTAAACTCTGCAGAGCGACTTCCAGTATTCTCCTAATGATACAGCGCAAAGCTAATACCGTAGAAGCTTGATTGTGATTCATGTTTTAACAGGACTCTTCATATGGAGAGTCCAATGAATTTGGATGCAGGACTCCAATGTATAAGGCTCAGAACCAAATTTATGCTAAGTCAGTGGAAAGTGGCCTTAAAGTAGACATAAATTTAATCACACCTCACCTTGGCACAAATGACACTCAGGTCCACATACTAAGGATGTAATCATTGTACCCAACACTGTATTTGTCGTTGCACTGGAGATCACAGTTTGAAATACAAATACATTAACAAAAATGCTGGTCCTTGAATTTTGTTTCCATCCAAGTGGAACTACCAGGAAGCAGTGGAGGGCTTGGGGTCTTATAGGTGTATTTCAAATAAAATTGGGTAATGTATGTTAAATAAAGAAGGTGCCAGGACATGGAAAAACCGTGTGATCACTGCAGAGTATTTTAAACAGATGCGAATATTGCCTGCTATATATATCATCAGGTAGAAGCTGAAAGAAAATAATAAAAAAATAAGCCAAAGTTTTAATCCATTTGAAAAGATGTGTGGATTATATATATTTGAAAGTAGTTGGTCAAATTCAGATGTTGAAGGAGGTGTCATTTATATGATATTGGATTTGTTGAATGTAAGAAACAGTAAGTTAAATAACTTCTAAAAATACAGTTTGTTGTGTTCCAGTGTATTACATTTGACCACTTCAAAAGGAAGATACAAAAAAAATTATGGTCAGGAAATACAAAGCAGCTTACATAAAAAGTACCTTTTCCCTTAGATTTGCTTAACTGTTGCTTGGCTTACTTATATGCCATTTACAAAGAGTGACTATGATCTGATATCACTGAGGTCAGCATTGCCCATACAACTTTTATTTTCCCCTAAAAAAAAAAATCCAAGTATGACCTTACATTTTGCAACAGTTGGTACCATTATAGAACAGTGTGAACTTGTGAGGATTATGCACAGCTTCACAAGATGGGTCTCAGTGTGCCCTGTATTTTTCATTACTCTGTATCTTCAACAGAGTTAATGCTTTTAAAATGTTTGGAAACAACACATTTCTGAGGTTTTCAGGAAGATTTATATGTATGTTGTTTCTCAGAGAAACCTTCCAGGAAGTGTATATCTGTGTACACTGTTTCCTGAAGAACTGATATAGCTCATATACTTTATGCATAGATCCAAATAGGAAGCCGGCGTGTTGTAGTCTCTGAAGTTCTCTCTTTTATAATTCAGAGTGATGGAGACCTGTCTAGGCTGACTGGCTCCCTTAAGGTCAGTAATAAAGTTTTTTAGGGATGGAGGGGTCTGCATGGGTTGTACCTGTGATGGCAGAGAAATAAGAATGGTCTCCTTCCTCAGATTGAGTTGAATATCCCAATCTATTAGAGTATGCTGTAAGTAATTTTAACTACAAAGACATAAAGTTAACTGTGAAAGAAAGGAGAGTACATCAGACACCAAGAAGCAGAGACATCCTTGACATCAAAGGTGAATGGAAAAAGCACTTGGACAGGAAACAGCCCTTGTTGCACAGCCAACCTGAGCTTAGGCTGTGAGTACTTAAAGGAAAGGACTGTAAAAAAAGCTAGAAGAGTACATCTGTTATGGTGGCTGTAGTTTTTGCACCATGTAAATATTGTAAATATCATATATATATATATATGTTTATGAAATTTAATTGTTTTTATAAAGTATGTATTATATTTCAGACCTAAGATCCGGTTGATGGACTTTTCCATAGTTGTCCAACAAATATTTTTTGTCCTGATATGAAGTGTAGCTTCTGTGCCCTCATTTGCCTTCCTTGGAAGCAGCAAAAATTGACCACAGTTAGAGAGTATATACAGTGTTCCCCATAACACTGTAAACCTTGTTTACATGCTCACAGTAAAATTAATCAAATATTTGAAATCACAAACAAATTTTCCATCGGTACTGATCTCTGCGTTTTGTTTCTGTTTGCATTTTCTGTTGGCTGAAAAAAAATCCTTTCATGGGTTTTAAAAATATTTTAATTTAATGAGTTCCATATCAGAAAAGGGGGCCCATGAGAGTGATAGCGTTGTGAGTCTGCCATCTTCCCATCCTGTGCTGTATCATCAGTTTTGGGCGTTTGGATCTTTTTCCAAAGCATCATAAAATATGTCATTGTGTGCTGGAGGATTTCTTGCAGCTTGATGGGAAGGAAATGCAGAATGTTGGTGGACTGGATTTAATGATCAATGTTGTGCTGAAGTGCTGAAAAGTTCATCTTATTAACAGAATTCTTTGAATTAGAAGTATTTTTTCCATGGCGTTCTCAACTTCATGGGTTTTTTTGACTTTTTTTTTGGAGAAGGGGTGAAAGCTTTGTGAATAGTATGTGATTAGTTTTCTCCTTCTAAAAGGATATATTTCTTTCCTGAGCATAACCCCTCTGCACATATTCTGCCAGCTTGCTGTATAACTGAAATATAAATACGTTTTTAATTTTTGAATATGTTAAATATTTACACAAAAGAAGGAATAGACATTTTAAGTCAATGCATTTGCTTTTCATAATTCATTTAGTCAACATCTGTAATATTTAGTCCCAGGACAATGCAGTTGCATGAGAAAAGTTGAATGTATAAGTAACATCATCAGGATTTACGTTAACTGATTTTTTTACAGCTTCCTGACACAATGTTTTGGTTTGGGAAGTCAAGGCTGTCTGTACTTCTGTGTGAAGTGGCATTTCTCTTTCTTGCACCATTCCTGTTGGTAACAGTTCTACAGCTGGGACATTATATCTTGGTGCAGCATAAAAATTTGTGTCAATATGGGCTCCTGATACCTGCTTTAGCATTTTAGATTTTTTATTTCTTTCCATCACATCTACTTCTGTCACTTCTTCCATCCAGAATATTACTTCACATCCTTTGCATTTATAGCCCTTAAAAAATTTTGTTGCTATGATTCTCCACCCCATTACCTTTTTGCTCCCATTTTGCCACACAATTCATGGTTTTTTCTCTTTATATAACTTCCTCCAGAAATTTTATCCTGCAAGCTGCTTGTTAATTTTAGGCTGTATTTGTGGCTCACTCTTGGTTGAAATCTTTCCGCTTGAGATGTAGAGCACAGGATGCAATCTGCATTGTCTCCCAGAGGCAGAGCTTCCTCTGGCATTTGTGATGTGTTTCCTCTCTATGTGTAACGTGAAGTTGCAGAGCTTCTCTCGTTTGCTTTCTGCACCATATCATATTGAAACTTGCATATCACCATCTCCCACGTGTCTTTACCACATATTACTTGCCAGGATTTTTGCTACTCATTCATGCTTTAGATTATTTTTACTTGGCATATTTAAAAATAGTAGTAGCTTCTGAGTTGGTCCTGTAAGCTGAACATTAAAATACCAAACTTAACAGAACCTCATTATTATCCTACCTCTTTCCAGTTCAGGGGTGGGGTAAAGGTGGGTGTTGTTTTGGGAGTTTTGTTGGTGGGCAGGTATTTTCTGTACTTCTGCTTGGGCAAATTGCCTTAAACATCATAAAGCAGACATGCAAATTGGATCTCAGAAAGGTGGTTTGGCATATACTGAAGCAACATGTCTCTGGAAACTGCAATCTAGTAGTGACAGTCAGTGTGAAATACCTCTAGCTTCTTGTCTTATACTGCCTGTCTGAAATTTGAAGATCAAATCTTCAAACATTGACCTAATGTCATACCTACTGCATATTTTCAGATTTTACAAAAGTAAATAATACATTCTACTCTCTTTATGTTACCATGTTAAGGGGCACCAATTTATTTACAGAGTGTTTTCAGTGCTGGAGATCATAAACTGCTATGGATGGGCCTCTTCGGAGAACACTTGCTCAAATACTGCTTAATAGTAGCATTTGTTTCTCTCAAAATACTTTTTTAGAAGTGTGCCCTGCTGATTCTCCCATGGAGGAGGGATCTCATTTTGTTCTATGTGACGAAGCTCCTAGTTAGAAGTCTTAGGTCCTCTGTAATTAGTGGGAAGCAGGTAATTCTACTATAAAGTGGTTTTAGCTCACTTGATATTTTCTGAGGTTTTGCCCATGACTGACTTCAGTTGGGTGTCTTGGGGTGATTAACTCCTAATTCAGACTCCTCAGTTTAGAACCACTACTGAACTTGGATAACACTGAGCCAAAATGAACTCTGACAAGGGCAAAGGTTTATTCTCAGTTATTTTTCCACCATTTCGTGGTGCAATTTCAGCAGGTAGCTTTAACACCTAAGTATGTAAACACATACAGAGTTAGTGACTTGCTGTTCTTTCCTTGCTGAGGATCTGATGAATGATCTCTTGATAACAGAGGGAGGATGTGTATATGGTTGCCAAGGATGACCCACAGTATGTTTAGAATTTCATGTAGGCAAATTGATTATTAAATATCACTGAACAGGTCGAAGTATTTCTGATTGATTGACGTAAATATGCTAAGAATTGCATTTAAATTCTTTCTTTTTATAGAACAAACCAGGGCCCGCCCTGTGGCTCCTGACAGCAAATGGCAAACTATAGCTTAGATTCCAGTCATGAAGCCTTCCTAGACCCAAACATGATTGCTTCACAAACATCTCGTGTTTAGAAGAATCCTTGGTCTACACTATTTTCTAACCTGTTCCCAGATGTCCAGCTGGCTTTGGCCAAAATCCTGCCAGAGAGCATAGTAAAAGATGCTGGCCCTGGAGCCTAGGCCTCAGTCCAGCACTTGCCAGTACTGAGGTTGTAATGCAGACTGGAAAACATGGTTGTTATCACATTTTGGATGATAAAAATTTTTGTATTAGTTCCACCTCTTTATATTTACAGAAAGGGGAAAAAAGCCCTGCAGGATAATCAATAATATGTGCCTCTGCTGTAATAAAGCTCAGGTTATTGCTGTACTGACAGAGAGCTGTTTGTCATACTGCTGTTCTGGCACAGCTCAGCTCTGGGCATATATGCATACTTTACTGTATTTATGAATTTGCTCTTTTAGTGTAAGATGTCATTAATATTCATGTCACCAGAGTGCTGGATGGGGATCTCTAGGTATAGCTTTATTTATTCAGTGAAGAATTAGAAACATGTACCTGGGTATGTGCATGTGTGTATGTGCATGTGTGTGTGTGTTGGACTTGGCACTTGCCCAAGGCAATGCTGAGGCCTAAAGCTGTTGATGCAAAGGCACTGAAGTTATCAAGCAAAATTCAATCCAAATTTTATGTGGTAAATGGATCTATGGACTGCTTGCATACTTTTATGCTCATTCCTTAAAAGTGCATTTGATTTTACATACTCACATTTTATTCCTTTGGCGCTCCTGTTTGGTATATGAAAGGAAAAGAGCATCCTGACCTTGTAAATCATATTCATCCTTAGGATCATGGCTCTCTGCCCTTGTCAGAGAGCTGCTGTGCTCTCTCCTACATGAAAACACTGACTTGAGTCATTGTATGTTTAAAGATGGCATCAGGTTCTACAGAACAGTAATTTCTTCAGTAATTACATAGTGTTCTACAGAACAGTAATTTCTTCAGACACCATGAGAGAAATTCTGCCTGTGTGAGTGTCTGTGCATCCTCCATGTGCCTTCACAGACCTGCATGTGTTGATTCCCTTAAGGAACTCCATCCCTAGCTGGATCCTCAGTATGCCTATGGAAATTGTACCAGAAGGTTCTGTGATCAGTCCTGGATCCTTGATCCAGTTTGTTCTCAAACTATGAAAATTCAAATATCCCTTAGTGAAGTTGAGCTGACAAACATGAACATGTTGGTGGCACTCAAAAAGTGTTTTTCCTAGGAAGCAAGAATTCCTTCAGCCCATCAGGGAAAATTTAAGTGTGTTATTTAGAGTTTTACCAGCATGTTCACAGAGTTGCATGCACTAATTGTGCATTTGTTTGGAAGACAAATTCAGCTCTACAGGAAGCATATTATGCTCCTCATAGGAAAAGATTTTTTGTAGAAAATTAAAAAAATCTTTCCTTCTGTCACTTAGTCTCACAGATTATGTGTCATAGAATTAGAAGTCTGGAACGAAAGGAATAGAAAAAAATTGAATGCATCTGATGCCAAAGGGAAAATTTGGGCACTAAGAAATAGGAAATGTAGAAAATTTAAAGTGAAAGTTTGAAATCAAGTGCACATACCTCTGCCCTGTTCTCTAGCCCCTGTATGTTGGGAGAGGTCTATAGAAGATGTTGACAGAAGATTCTCTTGAACTAAGCAGCCACTAAATGAGCTAAGCTACTATGACATTAATTGTAACAAAAATTACAAACTTTTCTACAAAATATTGGTTATTTGCACCTTTTTACCATTTTGTTTTACAGAAGCAGTTTGGCTACCCAGAAAAGTAAGCTTTGGTTAGAGCAGAGAATTGTGATTTGCCATATAGTAGTTTAAATTATATTCCTGCTTTTACAATGTGTATTTTCATGTGGAGTCATGTAACTTCACAAATTTCAGTTTATTTGTCCATAAAAACCATGCTAAAACTTCTCTGTGGGACTTAATTCTTATAGAACACTTTGAAATTATCAGTGATAAGATTTTCTGTTAACTGTGTTTGAGATACTTGTTTTATTGCCTCTTTAATAAGCCCAAACATTTGTTTAGAATCACGGGAGATCCATAGGGTACAATAGAAGAAAATGCACAGAGTATGTTTTGAAACACCACTAGGAGAAAAACGATGTTGTCTCTTGTGTCCATTCTTTAGCTCTTTTGCTGTTAAAAAATCCTGTGGATTTGTTGATATTGAGCTATAACAGAGTTCACTGGTACAACAAACTGAATGACATCTTGAACTTCTGAAGAGCAAATTATTCAAGATTTTAAAGTAGAACTCTATATTTTACATATTCTATTATATTACATTATATTATAGGTAATTAATGAGTGAGCAAAGTGAATGGGCAAGCCCTGTAAGTCCTGCTGTGGGGAGAGGACAGCCCAAGCCAACACTGTCTGGTTTGTCCTGCGCATTTTCTTGGAAATCTGCTCGGCACAGCTGTGGCAATAAAGCACAGAATACTTCCCTGATCCTCGTTGTTTTGCCTGCAGGTTTCTGCATACTGAGTAGAAGAAATTGTGTGATTAATGTGGCATTCCGTGTCAAGGGTAGACTGTAGATTACCATTAAGTGCATCATTATGTTATCTTTGGGAAATTTACTAGGTTTCACCTGACAGATAATAGCTTTTTCTCTGCCAACACAAGAGGGTAATAACAAACTAATACATGGGGTGAACTAATATATATCAAAAGAAGTGCTGCTTTTGACAGAGAAGCAGCTCGTGCTTTTCATAGGGTTTTGAAGGAATTTTAAATTAAACTTCCTTGTTTTCTTTCCAGAACTGGATGTGCAGGGGCAGTGCCATGCTTGGGCACTTCATTACTGAGCACCAGTTGGTGCGATGGCTCCATTATAAATCGTCATGGTTGTTTCCTTGCCTCTGCCCCCTGATTTGAATTCTGAGTTCCCTGTGGGCTCTGAAATGCATAACTGATGTGGGATCTGAGCCTTGTGATCTTTCTCTTGGTGGTTATTGTATTGAGGGAGCCCTGGTGGTGTAGTGGTTAAGCACACGGCATAGCAAGTTGCCGAGGCTCGGGGTTCGATCCCGGCCAGGCTGCTCCCTGGGCAGGCAGTTGCTCGTTAGCCCTGCAAGGGGGCAATCTGCCTACNNAAAAAAAAAATTGTATTGACCATTTCTGCCGCCCCAGTGATCAAGAGCAGGTTATGAAGCAGGAGCAAATGCTTTCCAAAAACTTCCCTGCTCAAAAGCCAGTGAGAGCCTCCAGTGACCATTGCTTCTGCCGTTAAAGCAGAGCGAATCAGTGGTTTATTTCTGAGGAAGTTTCACTATCTGGTATTTTCTTCAGTGGATCAGTCTTTCTATTTTATGGCTTTGAGCATACCTGTGATCTGTCATGGGCAGGAGTGGTCTGTCCAAGGGACAGGACTGAGAAAGCCTGGCTGTAATTACTGAATTCACCTATTTGGAGTCTCTTCTGAAACAAATCTTTGAAATGGCTCCTGCTCCCTTCTGTTAGTGTCCACCTTTTCCCATTCTGACTGCTTTTCTCTCCCATTTTATTTCTCTTAGCGAAGTGTCTCTCTGTATTACGAGCAGGTGGCACAGTGTGACAGCTCTCTGCAGGCCCTCGGCTGTGTGACCTCAGAAAGGCACACACCTGGGGGCCTGAGTCTGTAACCAGCATTTCTTCTGTAATCAGAACTGGCTGATTTCAAAAGCATTGACCTCCTCTTGTGGGCATCAAGTGACTTCTTTGAATACTGGCTGTAAGCAGCATCCAAGTTTTAAGCATGGTTTTGCTCCCACAGCACTGTCATTCACCAGTCCCTTAAACAAGTAGTATTATCCACTCAAACTTCAAATTGTAGCTGAGGAATATATTTCGACTCATTCAGTAGAAGGCACTAGTAGAAAATATTATTGTGGGGGTGTTTTTAACTTTATCCAGTTTGCATACTTGTAGTGTTTTTATAAGGAAACCATTTAAACATTTTACAGAAATCCTTTGCTGTTGTGATTGAGACTATTTAATTGGGCAGTGTTAAACAGCAACTTACTGCAAATTTAATTGTTTGACATTCTTCCTCTGTTCTCATTTTAATCAAAACAACTTCCAGCTGTTACTGCAAATCCAAACCCACGTTGACATAACCATCATGCAGTGAAGACTTGAAGAGACTTGTCACTTTGTCATTTTGCTTTGGATAGATTTAGATAAAAGCTCAATCAAAAGCCTGGATGTACATATATATGTTCTCTATGTAGGTAGCTTGCTGGAAGCCTTTGTTTTATTCTTTAATATTTATATGGACCAGTGATCATGGGAAGCGAATCATATTCGTTGGGGATTCTTTCTAAACAAAGCACCTTGGTCAATGCCATACTTTTATGGAATGGGTATTTAATATTCTCTGCTTTGAGAGCTGACTTTTCCTATAAAATAAGTAGTTTCTCTTCCCTCTGTGTTCTAAAATTCACTGTGCAGGTCATACATTCCTGAAGTTAATGGACTGATTGCTCTAGATACTGCATACATAAACAGTGTCAAAAGGGAAACTCCCAAAGTCCCCACACTTTCCTCCTGTGGTGTGTGTTGAAAGCATCAAGGACAGAACATTCTGGGCTGGTTTGTTCTCTGGACACATGCTCAGGCCACGCACCATTTCATTTTCTCAGTGATATATATATACACTGCTAGACGAGGGAGTAGGAGCTGCCTTGGCACCCACACAAATTCTGTCAAGAGTTTGCAGGTAATGTTAGCTTTTGGTTCTCAACAAAATGTGGAACTTCTGAGACACTGCATCAGATTGTAGGCCCTTGAAGCATTGGGGGATTGAGCTCTGTGAAATGTAGAGTTAAAAAGTAATGATGAAATAGAAGCAACTGCCTTGGTGACCAACTCAGAGAGCATCTATGCCTTGAATAGTGAACTTCAGTGTATGTGCCATCCTGAGCATTGAAATCTTGCGATTCAATAGCATGATAAGTAAATGGTAAATAAATTGAACTACAGTTGTACAAATACTGTTTGTTGATTGTCACGACCATCAGTAGTGACAATTCCCATACAATTTAACAGTACATCTACTATTTTTAGTGGGTTGACCAAAGCAGAGTCAATGATAGGTGGTACAGCCCACAGCTCTTAGCAGCTCCTGGATAGGAGGTGTGTTTGCCTCCAGTGGACTCACTGGCCAACTTTCTGTAGGCCCCCGATCCACTTAAGTCGCTCTTTCTAGTGTCTCCAGTTGCAGCTCTCTGCCTTTCCATGTGCTTAACATAAGAATTACTGGACTTTGAAATGGGGGTAATTTAAACTAGGTGAATCTGAATTTCACTCTCTAATATTTTTAATATTTGTGCACTATATCTAAACATACATATATGCATGGATATGTTTTGTATTATATAAGTAAATATTTGTACTACTTTTTGTATTTTGACTGATGGTTATTACAAGAAATTTCATTAATTATGAGAAGGGTTTCCATAATAAGGGGATCATGAACCATTGCACATTATTTCATGGTATTCATAGTTGTGACAATACCTGGTGCTTATGACAGGCAATGTCCTCCATTTTCAGAACAATTGGTCTTATAATAATTCAAAAAATTTTAACTTGAATATAAATGTGTGCCATCTTCTTGATTTCAGCTAGTGTAAACTGTGTGTAGTTAGATCCAGACATTTGAAAATTAGAAAAAAATATTAATTTATGTTGCACCTTTAAATATTATTAATTTCCCTAATTTTACCTGAATATTTCTACTTCACTTATTTCACAGCACGATGTGATATACTTTATTATGATTATATGTGTCATTATAACGAAATTGGTTAAATCTGTCATGTCTACAGTTCTATGGCAAAGAAGTTGAACTGCATCTTTTAAGCTATTCTGCAGTGAAATGCACATTTCAAGATCCTGGTTTGTGAATATAGCAGTAAACTAAGAAATAGTTGATAAGTGTATGAAAAATATGAATTCTACGTTCCTCTCTTGTTGTCTGCAAAATATTTTTAAAAAAACAAAATTAAATTATCCTCCATCTTTTAAATATGTGGGCCATTAGAAAATGCAGGAATGCACAGGACAAGGTAACAGCTTTCTTGGTTTTTCCTTTTTCTGCCAAGGTTTAGCAGCTTCCCCAGTGGTTTGTGCAGCCCTCCAAGCAACTAATCCTATATATTTAAACTGCAATGTCAAAGGATTAAAGTGTGCCTGGGAATGCAGGTCAGATCTGCTTTAGATCACAACAGTTTGGGTTCAGCTCCTAGCTAAAATATCACGAAACTACCATGTAATTTAGTAAAAGTTTCACATTCCTATACTTCAGCTGCTGGTTGCCTTTAATAAAAAGAGGCCCAGTATTGATTTCCCTGAGAAGGTATTTTTCTTTGTCTCAAACCAAAGTAGTATCAGCTGGAAAGTAGAAGGATTTCTTAAAATAGTTCTGTATTTTATATAAACAGCTCTTTCAAAGTCTGCTTCTAAAATACTGTAAGAAGTACAGTTTCTGATGATGGATACATGACATGGAGGCTTCCCTGCCCTCTTTCTGCCTGGCTGAACACAGTGACTTCAGGGACAGGGGGTGATGGTGGCAAGTTCTGGCCTGAGACAGCCAGTGTGTCTCTTCTGGGAGTGCCTCACCTCTCCAGGTGCCCTGGAATGACAGAGGCTCTGCATGAACAATAACCAGGACAGTGGTTCACCTGGCTTGGAGGTGTCGCTGAGTTTGGCACTCTACAACGTGCTTCCATAAAAACTGCTTCCATGAAAGAAGAAAAAGTGTCATTTTCAAAAGACAATCATTCAGAAGGAAACAGAAGGACTCATTTCTTACAGAAGTCTGCTGCTTGCCTGGGGCTGGGTTAAAGGTGTGAAGAGAAAGTCTCCCATCTTCGCACCCTGGTACAGCTTTTAGATTATTATCCATTATTGATTCTTCAGGTAGATAGCAATGAAGTTACAGCAAGCAGCCCAAGGACAATCAAGAGAAACTTCAGGGCCTTGTGACAACTGATTAAGGATTCAGGAGCACAGGTAATGTTCTCTATCCTTCCAGCTGCAGGAAGCGGTGAGAGAGCCAGGAAGAGACAGCAGATCAACCTGACTCTGACCACGTGTTCTCTGGGTATCCAGACATGGACAGTAAGCAGAATGAAGCCCTCATAATTGGAGGGGAAGTGGTTGGTGACCTGCTGCACAGCTTAGACACACAGTTGACAGTGGCCAGCAGGACAAGAGCAGTGGTTGCCACCCTGTACTGGGCACTGGTGAGGCCACACCTCGAGTGCTGTGTTCAGTTTTGGGCCCTCACAACAAGGACTCTGAGGTGCTGGAGCATGTCCAGAGGTAGACAAGAGAGCTGGGAAAGGCTCTGGAGCACAAGTCCGATGAGGAGAGGCTGAGGGAGATGAGTGGAGTAAAGGAGGCTCAGGGGGACCATATTGCTCTACAATTACCTGGAAGAAGGTTGGAGCCAAGTGGGGATCAGTCTCTTCTTCTGTAGAACAAGTGATAAGACAAGAGGAAACAGCTTGAAGTTGTGCCAGGGAAAGTTTAGATTGGATATTAGGAAAAATGCCTTCACAGAAAGGGTTGTCAAGCACTTAAGAGGCTGCCCAGGGAAGTGGTTGATTCACCATCCCTGGAGGTATTTAAATGATGTGCAGATGTGGCACTTGAGAACATGGTTTATTTGTGAGTGTGGCAGTGCTAGGTTAACAGCTGGACTCCGTGATCTTAAAGATCTTCTCCAACCTAAAGGATTCTGTGATTTTATCATATTTCCTGAATGTTTACTGTTTGCTTTGTTGCAATGCCCAGATTTTGGAAGCATCTCTCGGTGGCATGCCCTGCCGTCTGTGGAGACCTGCTGGGACCAGGAGTGCTGCATGCAGATGTAGTGGCATACATTAGCTGAGTCTCATCTGAGAGTAAAGAAAATTATCATAAAATATGTTTTACAAAAATACTAATCTAATTTGCACAACACGTAGAATGATGTGCAGTAAGCAGACATATGTAACTACCTTTATTGATATTGAGTCACCAAGAAAGCCCAGCACTTTATACCTTATTATCTGCCAATGCAATATCCAGATCCTCTTACTTTTTTTTGTTGATGCTTCTCTAAGGTAGGGGTGTATCTCTTTGAGGGTTATTCCTGTATGAATTATTGCAATATATTTTTACTTCCAGAAAAAAATATCAATTATTCTTTTAGAATATTTGCTCCATCTTAGCGTTGAAATATAACTGAGAGTTGGTATATTAACTCAGTTTTGATTAAATGTGGATGTGATTTTTAATTAATTTCTTTGTATTTTAAGCCTATAGGGTATTTGTAGCATTAACTAATTACCAGATTCGGAATATGTCTATATAATTTTAACGTATAAAAAGCAATATTGTGTGCCAGTGTACACACTGGAGTGAAGAGGCTGTATGCTGCATCTTGTTCTGACCAAGTTTACCTGTATTGAGCTGCAAATAGAAAATCCTGTGTGATGTCAATTTGTAAAGTTACCATCACAGCAGCTGACGTTTTCTAATTTGGTTGGTTGGTTTACTTAGAGAAAATAGTTTACCAGGTGAAATGAAAAGCAGTGTACTTTTCCTGACATAAAAAACCCGCTGGGACTGAGCGAGGGCTCCTGCCTGCTGCCCTCTGCTGGGGTTACTCCTGCTGGTGCTTCCCGGCTCGTCATGATCCCCAAAGGCCACTCACCTCTTGAGTTCTTCCCTGTCTTATCATAAAACATCGTTTCATGACCGTGTACCTGTTTGCTTCATCTTTTAAAAAAGTTGGGCACACCACACAGCCTAGGGGGCAATGCACCTGCAAGCCCAATTTCATTGCGATGGAGACTTGTTTAAAGGTTGTGTCTGCCAGGCTGGGCTGTGGTGCTGTGGCCCTGCTGACAGTGGTTTCTCGTGCTCTGGCAGGTTCTGCGCTCCGTGCTGCTGTTCCCGACCATCGAGCGCATGGCTCAGTCCCCCCAGGGGAAGCTCATGACCCCCTTGCTGTGCAAGCTCCGCTACGCTCTCTACATGCCTGTGTACCTGCTGTCCTTCCTCCCCGAGGGAGTCAAGGCCTCCCTCGTGAGGTTTGCGCTGCGAGGGATGAAGACCTGTGATGAGTCTTCAATAACAACCTCCATAAATCTCTTCAGCGTCGACTGCATTGGTGAGCACCTTTTCTGTGTTAAACCATCTTTTTGTATTTTTCTCATTTAGTAAGTGTTGATTTAGTTTTTTAATATTAAAGCATCAGTTTTGAAGAATAACACGTCTGGTCTTTTCTAAAATTAAGACCATGGGCGCAGGAAAATCTCATATGAGTGAATGAAGAAAGTTCTTACAGGCAAAATAACAAAATATTTTCCAAAAAAACATATATTTCTTAAGCAAACTGACGTATACCACTGATGTGATTTCTCATGTGATTAAAACACCTTTTTTATAATCTACTTTATGTGACTTATGTCTGCCTAACTTTTTGCATTTCATTCGTATTGGATGGTGAATGTAAATCAGTAATCAGTTTCACAAAGGGTTCTTTGCATCTGTTTTTTTAAGCTATGTTTTAGCCATCTGTATAGACTGTCATCTGAATTGGAATATTGGTAAACTCAGAAAAGGACCTTCAACCTACAAAGACACATAGATGTTACTTTGTGCACTGAATTTCAGCGCTTTTTTGGGTATAAAGAGAAAGATTAATCTTTCTCCAGTGCATATTGTACACATATTTTTCACGTTCTAGCAAAAGAAGCAGAATAATTTCAGATAAATTACGTTAAGTTTAGAATGAAAACCAGAACGTGAATTGTGCTATACTCCAGGTATTTTGGTAAGTTAACAGTTTAAAACAATTTGGAATAGAATTGACGTGCTAACACAGTAATAATAACAAGAAGGAAGTTTTGATTGCATTAATAGTAGTAAAAACACATTCCTACATTTCCAGTTGGGCTCTGTCTTCTATCAGTTAAATTTTACTTACTAATCATCCAAACAGATGTGCCAGAGTAACTGGGATTGCAGTGAGGGGCTGAACCTTTCATGGATCTGTGGGTGTGTTGGTCTGTGGGAGAGGCTCTGGTCTCTGTAGGACTGTACAGAGACCCAAAACAGGATGGGCAGTGGGGATTTGTGCTGCCAGCCTGGACAGCCCCACTTTTTTTGTACAAACCAGAGATCGTGACAGTCACTCCCTTGCAGTGTCATGTACCTGACAAAATCAGGCTCCTGGGTTAATAATACACATTTCTGATAGGAGTCCTATGATTTGTTGCTTGAGTTCCTATTAATTGATGTCAGTTTCCTGGTGACCAAGGAGAAAGCGAGCATGCAGTCATACCTACACAAGGTGTTCAAGTGTCTTCCTTTGACAATTTTGTCTCAGAGAAAAGTATGTGGAGGTCTGTGGGGTCACATCTCCACAAGCCAGGAATTCTTCTCTGGTCCCCACAGATAAACCTTTACCTCTAAAAAACAGGTTATACGTAGCCAGAGTTGTATTGGAAATGGTCCTTGGCCTGTGTTAACCTCCAAAAAAGCATGGCCAGCCATTGTTTGTATGTGTTGTTTGGCCCAGGCCACAGCAGTGGGCAGGAATAATTTAACAGAACGGATTTTGTGTGCTGCTGTTGGAGATTGACCCTGCGAGCTCTTCAGTCCCCAGGTGAATGAGCCTAGTAGATGTGTGCCAGCCTGTTGTAATTTCTTGTGTGCAGGAGTGTCTGACCTGTGTCCAAGCTGTAAGGTAAACTGAGGCAAGAAACCAGGCGGGAGGCTCTTCACTCATAGGTTGTGACTGACTGAAGTAATTCTACCAGAATGAAAACCCCTAGGAGCCAGTGTCTTGTAAAACTTCTATAAATAGGCCTTATTGATGCAACTAGTTCCTTTGGGCTTGTGATAGCATCTCTCTCAAGCAGAATTCCCCTTTGGTTTGCATCTTTGGAAACTGATGATGTTTTACAACCCAGTGACTCAGGACCACATGCGTGAATTAATAATCTTTGAGTGTCCGGATATTGCCTGTTAACCTTCTCTTTTATTGTTTGAGGACAATAGAAAATGTTACCAATCAGCAAAAATTTGCTAAATGTAGCACAACAACCAAGTCTGCCTTACGAGACTGCTCATCTGTGAATTGCTGAAGCCTCTGAATTTGTGGTAGATGCTTTTCTGAACATTTCCTTGTCCCTTAATAAATTGCTAGATATGGTTCAGAAAAGTTCAGCAAATGAAGTTATTTCTCCTCTTCAGGAAGGTTGCATGTCAACTCATTAAAAATATACATATTGCCTTTGGCATGTACCTCTGTTGCATTACTGTAATTGTAATAAAAGCTGTGATTAAGGGCAGAAAAGATGGTAAAAGTTTCCTTAAATCTAATACATCCGTTAAAACAAACCAACCTGCCAGGGATTTGTTACCACATCCAAAGCTTAGTCACAACAATGTTTTCTCTCCTCTGAAAGGAAATGAGATTTGAAACATAATTAGGGCAGAATTCTAAGATCAAGTGCTTCTCCTGTTGACACTGACAGTGAAAAGCTCCATTCAGTTGCTGCAGGATCAGGCCCTTGGCCGAAAGAGTCAGTGAAGGAAGAATTACATTACCTATCTGTCCCCCATCCCAAATTGTGTTTGTTCCTGCTTCTTCTCCAAACACATATTTCTGTTTTCCTAACTTCATAGTTGATGATATGTAGAAGCTCCAGTTACACAGCAAGAGGAATTGTGATGACAGTGTCCAGAAAGGGAACATAATAGAATGTCTTGTCCCAAAGGGGAAACAGTACAGAAGAAGAGACAGCAGGGACTGTAAAGAAAATGGATTGTAAGGAAGGATGGGAGCATACATAAATAACAAAGGACCTATAAGAAATAAGCAAAAGGGGCTGAAGGGACTTTGTTTACCTGGTTTATCTTCTAGCAAAAGTATCTTTGGGCAGAAAAAGCAAAACAAACAAGCATTTGGGAACTTGTATTTATGAACTTAGGAAATGAATAGACAGAAATATTGAACATTAGTGACCCTGACTTATCTGAAATATTGTCACTCTGTTTATTCAGGCTAGCAAAACAAGGCTACCCCTATCTAGCACACTGGTGGTGGTTCTACAAATCATGTACAGTCCTGCAGCGCTGGAATACTTTGGCACTCCAGTGCCCTGAAATTTGTAAACATTTCTTCGGTGACAGATGCCAGTAGCAGACTTACAGTGACAGTAAACCATTCTATCTACACGGGACAGGATTTATTGTCCAGCCATTTGACTGGCAAACTTCCTCCATTTGTTTCTGTAAAATTTCCACAAAAGCACAGACATTACATAATGGGTAAACACCGCACGGCTTTTTCGAGAGGCGGGCTCGCAGGTCAGAGGTTAATGTCTGGATGACAGGGAAGATACAGATAAGCACAATAGCAAGAAAAACCTCCAACTGGCCCAAATGAGGTGGGTCCTTTGTGATCTTGAACCTGTGACTTCCCTGGAGGAATCTCCCTGTTTGTTTAACCTGGTCGGGGAGCAGGGGAGCACTGCGGCCTCGGGCAGGGGGAGGTCTGCTTTGTGCTGTTGGGGCAGGTTGGGAAGGAGGGGACTCAGAAGCCTGAAACCAGGCTTTCAGATTAGTTTAGGCTGTCACATGAGTGAAAACTGGAAACAGGAGATGCCTAGTTAATTTAAGCATCCATTGAAGTTGTAAGACAAAGAATTAAGATATAACTCCAGAGCTGTGATTCAAATTTTATCTTGTTCTAAGTGTGGAGACATTCAGATTTTATGTGGAGTGTTTACATTGCCCTTGTTTTGCAGAGGGAAAAAAGGGCTAAGGCAGTTTCAGGCACTCCATTTTTATGCCCACAGGACTGTATAGGAAGTGAGTCCCAGCTGAGGTATTGAGGCTTGTCTCCCAGCAGTAGCTGCTTCTCCCTGTTGGATGTACAGGAAGACAGAATTACATCCCTGTGGTACTGAAGAGTGAAACATTTTATTGTAGGATAAATTTTGCACAACTATCAAATGGCTTCTGGGAGATAAATTTACATCAAAAGCCAGTGAAACGTAAGCTTCCACTTACTATGAAAATGGAACAGAAGCTTTTACACTTACTTAAGTTATTTAAGTTTATCTGCAGGAAGCCAACTGGGAGGCTGCATTCTGGGTTTGAATTATCCCAGCCTCAGGAGTTATCATGGCTTGAGATCTGTTTCTAGTCCAGTTCCTTTTATTTATCAGGGAGATTTTAAATGGACATTATGGGTGGTCTTCATCTGATCACTATGGACATCATACTGTCTGAATAGTTGGCATTAAAGCAGGAAAGGTGAATAACACCCTGCAGATGACTGATGCATTTTACTGATCACAGAGGGCTTCTCTCTTGTAGGAACCAAAAATGCCACTCAGTATCTACTGACTGTTCATTTTGCTTCAGATATCAGAAAACAATGTGTTCCAAATTGTCCATGCAGCTTTTACCCTTGCTTCCAGGACAGTCAGATATCTCATACTTTGACTTCATTAGAATTTACAGCTGCTGATTTCTAGTGAGAGTGTTGTTTGTTTCCTGCCGTCTTTGAAAACTCATTTTACATTTCCACCTCAATTTCCTGACAAGTTAAGATGGGAAATTTTTGGAGTTCTTTTTCTGGGGCTAAAGTGCTGTGGAAATACCCATCTAACCAAAATACTTGGCTAAGGACAGTACACAGTGTTGTGTTCATGAAACTCAGTAGCATTTCCACCTATTTTGCTTGTGTTTTTCAGAGATAAAAACCAGTGCTTAAGGTATTAGGTAATCACTTAATAAAAAACTTCACATAAAATGGTGAAATAAGAGGTTTTG
This sequence comes from Vireo altiloquus, assembly GCA_013396875.1. Taxonomy (NCBI): domain Eukaryota; kingdom Metazoa; phylum Chordata; class Aves; order Passeriformes; family Vireonidae; genus Vireo; species Vireo altiloquus. The sequence continues at coordinate 86,185 of VZRF01005926.1, read as the reverse complement.
ACCCTGAAAAATTATTTTATAGAGCTGTATACTTGCACAGCTAAAATTTAGTTTACTTTTCTTTCTTGCTTTTCTTTTTAAATTAAAATGCAACAGAAGTTTTGATAGGCACATCTAAATCCAGCAGAAGGCATAGTACTTTTGATTTTTATTTTGCTTTATGGAACAAGAGCAAAAGAGCTCTTCCATGCTGAATGGAACAAAACTGTCTATTGAGGCATGCATAGCCAAGGGGAATATGCACATTATATTCTCATCTACATTTTATTATTTCAAATGCTGTACCAGCATGTTTAAAAAAGAACCCAGTGTTCAAGACAAGGGATGAGCTATTGGCCAGCATCTCATAGCTGGTCAGCAGCAGAACTGTACACAGACCTGCAACCCAGGGCACCAGTTGATCTACTGAACCTGTCTAGCCACTAGTTTAACCTTATAAATATGTATGTATGTTTGTCATGAGCAGCTTCTCCAAACCACACTGGCCAGGCAGGGTGGTGCATGCAGTGCATTTTAAAATAGAGACAGAAACTGATACTACAAAGGATTTCATGTAGCACCTTGCAATCTCACAGCTACATCTTTCATAGTAGGCAGGAAAATAAAAGCTTTCCTTACCCCCTGGCTACTGGGCAACTGCAGATCTTTGAACCCAGACCAGGAGATTTTCAAGCTGGTTTTCCAGGCTAATTGAAATCCAAGCCCTGGTAGTAAAGAGTGATTGCTTTGTTTCTTCTGATGAATGTACATTTTAGATAACTTCAGGCTACAATGCAGAAACCATTTTAAGGAAGTTTTCTATTTAAATATGTATAGAATTTCAGAAATTATGGATAGCCAGACAAAATTTCATGGCGAACAGAAATTACTGATATGGTACATAAATTCCATCTACATAAACTAAACTGTTTTATATCTGTGCAGCATAGCGCAGTGTATCACAGGTGGGCAAAAACAGTGAAGCTCAGCAGGTCTCCTCTTCCTGTGTGCATTCCTTGATGCTCAATGGGACAGAAAGGTGTCAAAAATGATACAGCAGATAATATCTCTCCCTCTCACTAACATCTGATTAATTAGGATTCAAGAGAAGTCTGTCCTGAAATCAGGTAACTGTACGTCTGTCTCCTGCAAGATTTTTTTTGCCTCTCTCTGAATTTGCTGCTGCTAGAAGGCTACTTTAGGTAGCCTAGCAGCTGGGCCCAGTATGCTAAATCCTCTGCTCCTGCAGAGTTTCTCAGCAGCCTCCTGTGTGCTGTCACAGTTGAGTCCTGTCCACTTCTGACATTTTAAGTGATGATCGTAATATGTATTTCTGCAAAGTGTTTAAGAGCGTGTTTCCTTACCTGTGGAAACACAGTAATATTTTATCACCTGCTTCGCAGGAAAAGGGGCCAAAGAATAACAGTCTTTAATATTTTCATGTTTCCTTTGCTACTGTTTATTTTCCTGTGTGATGCCTGACTAAAATGTTTGTTTAATGTAGTCGGACAACTCACCTTACCAAGGCAGCACTTAAGCTGACGGAAAAACCTCACATCTGCTCTATTCTTTCTGTGAGTGAATAAACTTTTCCTTATTTCAGAGTAGGATGCTCATATTAAATTACTGGAGGAAGGCAATGACTTTTATGTATTTATAGTCCTATTTATTTATTAAAGTCAATCTGCTTCATAATTTACCCCATTTCCAAAAGAAAGAAAGATGTTTAATGAGGACTTTTATTACTTGCAAAAGCTTTTACTTTCCTGTGAAAGCCTTATGAAAATAAGGGTAATAATGTGGAAATTTCTCATTTGGTCTATTTCTGTTAATTATTCCTCTTTTTCTTCTTGGGGGGAAAACCCAACATAAAAAACTCCCATCATAAATATTACTCATAAGGCGTGAATGTTTTGATAGTGGAACTGCTGATCATTTCCATGAAATGTGAGGCACAGTTGGGATTTGATTGGGGAAGGGGAGATTGTTTATTCACCCCTGGTGAGGTTTCGTCCCCAGGGATAAAATTTACGCCCACAAATTTGCAGCAAGTCTAATGATGTGTTGCAAATGGCATGAAAAAGGAAGAGGTAACATCAACAAAGCAGAAAGGATGTTGAAAATAAGTATATGCCAGTTAAGTGCTACCAGCTACAGTTGCTTTGTGTTAAACTGTGCCAGTCAGTCATCTGAAAATTGGCACTTGATCTTCCCTGGGCCCAACACAAAGCCCCCTGAATTTAGGGGGAGGACTCCTTTCTGCAGTAGGCTCATGCCTTTTGAATCAAAGGTGTCTGTCTAAACTCCCCCAAGGAATATCTGAAGTAGAACTCCTGGCTCTGTCATAACTTGTGTTTACTGTTTAGAAATTTAGCTTGATTCATTGAACTCCATCAGGCAGTACCAGCAAAGCACTTAAACACATGTTAAATCCATACCCGTGGGTAAACTGTAGACATTTGTGTATTGGAATAAGTTGGGGTTTTTTTGAAAATGACATTTACAAAGCTGGTAATTAATGCAGTACCTGTTATTCCATGTGACTGAAGGGGACACTGATTTAGATGTAATTCCTATGATTAGACAAAAGAGTATGGCAGTCCACTTTGTTGCTGTTCCTTATCATGAAGATGTCCACCAGTGCTCACTAATTCTGTAATGTGGTAATACTGACAAGGAGAATATTCCTACAGAATCTTCATGGATCTGGGAAGGAATTGCTGGCTTTACTTAAACAAACCCAGTGGCACAAGAGATTGCTTGCTGGTTAGTGCAAAGGTCAGGTCTATTTAAAATGAGCTTTAAAAATAGTGGATTATGTTTATGAAATATAAAGTGGTATAAAGTCCAGCTTTCTTACTAATCAAAGCCACTCCAGCTGAGAGAAAGTTCACCTTTTTCAAAGGACGGGTGGTCCAGTTGCTGAATTTCATGAGGCTTCCTCAAGAAAGAATCAGCACCAGGTCCTGGTCCAGAAGGGCACTTAAACTGACGTCCATGCAGCTACTCACAGGCATAAACCCTTGTCTAGCAGAGCAGAGTAATCCCATGGAGCTCAGGCAGGACAGTGTGGAGATGCTGAATTGCTGTAGACATTGTCCATCCTGGCCCTGTGGACTGAGCACCACCTACAGAAGGCCCTTCTGTGCCCCTCTTGCAGGGTAAGAGACACTTTCCATGACCAAAATCTGGACCCTGGCCGAAATCCCAGCATCACAGCCATCTGCCACGGTATGTGAGAGCTTAAGCTGGGGATGAATTTTTCTACCTAAGGGATAGCTCTGTCATTTGAAGATAGTGGGAGTTGTTCCAAAGTAACTTCGGGCAGGATTAAGCCTGTGGACATTTCAGTTTCCATCACACACCCCACTTCATCTACACATGCTTCATCACACAAAGTAAATGAGTATTTTTCGCACTCCCCAACAAAGCATCTATTGTTTGTAAAGCACCTGGGTATAATTGTTGAATAACTTTTTATTTTTGCCTTCAGCCTCTGCTGTGCTTTCTCAAGCACAGCTGACTCATTTTCTTGTGTAGTTCTGATCTTCCTGCAACTGCAGTACCAAGCAGAATGGAGAAGCCTGTCCATAACAATTGCAGCTGTTTCTGCCTATTCATGTCCATCATGGTTATACATTAACTGCTATGTTTTCATTCTAAATTCAAGTGTAAACTTAAGCAGACCCCAAAGTCAATGTTTATATCTTGTAAACCTCTAAACATCAACATTTTATCTAATGTGTGTGTGCATGTGTGGAAGCACATGTTCCTGCATTAGTCATCCTTGATACAAAGCAGTTCCTTCTGTTTGATGTTTTAAACAATAAGTTATATGATATTTCCAAGATTGCTGTTGGCAATAATTACCGGTAGAAAATATGTTTTCCCCATAGGAAATTACAGTACTGTTTGGTATTATTAGTTCTTACCACTGTTTTCTGACTCCTTCAGAGGAATGACAGAGATTGCTTCCTCAAGAGCAAAGGAAAAACTGGAAATGAAACTAATGTTACACTTTGCTTACCTTACAGTAAGATGGGCAACTTAACAGGAAAAAAATGTGACCAGATAGGAGTATATTTCTTGAGGGAAACTTACTTTCAAAAATTCAGTCAACTTTTTGATACAAATGTAACATTTATTCTTCACTTTGCAATTTAAGAAACTTTACTTTGGAGTTTAGAGGACTTTTGAAAGAGTTCTATTGCAGCCTGTTAAAGTACAAATGAGCTCTGCAGCGCATGAAAATCACATACAGAGCAGTTTGTTTTGGAAAGGACTTTAAAGATCATTGAGTTCCAAACCCCCTGCCGTGGTCAGGGACACCTTCCACTAGAAAAGGCTCCTTAAAGGCCCATCCACCCTGTTCTTAAACACTTCCAGGGATGGGGCACCCATAGCTTTCCTGGGCAGCCCATTCCAGTGTCTCACCACCCTCACAGTAAAGCATTTCTTCCTAGTCTCTAATCTAAACCTTCACTCTGTCAATTTAAAGCCATTCTGTCTTGTCCTACCACTCCATGCCCTTGTAAAAGTCTCTCTCAGCCTGTCTTCATAGGAGAGTCTTTGGCAATAATCATGCCATTGAAGTCAAATTATTTTATTCATGTAGCCTCTACTTGTAGTCCCTCAGAAAGACAGGCAAAACTCTGTGTGCATCTCTGCAACTCAATGTTCAGCAGTAATGAATTGTAAAATCTGTGGAGCAGAAATGTTATTTTTCCTGGTAGCCTAAGTAGCCTCTGAGACACTGAAACCAATGTGGCTGGGACCTTTAGCACTCCACGCTGTATAACTCTTTCTTAGATGCAAAAAAAAGATCCAGTCAGGCACTCAGGACTCTCCTTTGGCTACAATTACCTGCATTGTATATTGTCTAATTTACCTTTACAGAGGCCAGGATTGGGAATTTAAAGTTGTCATTTTGCATATATAAAAATACGTCTGAAGCATTTTGTGATAGTGGATTATTGTGAAATTATCCTGCTACCAGGCAGATTTACTAAGGGAGCATCAGTGAAATGTTCTGGAAGAAAGAGACTAAGAATTTGTGGAGGTTTTGTGAGAGTCTCTTGTGTGACAGAAGGAAGCATCACTTGAGGTTTTCCCATGTCAGTTCTGCCAGTACCTGACAAAAGATGTCCCCAGTCTCATCTGTGGTCCTTAGCCAACGCAAACAAGAGTCTAAAGTAATAGCAGTAATAGCAATTAAATGGCAAATGGTGAAATAGCAGATTCATTCTGTGAAAAATTTGACAGTAAATGATAGTTTTGTAAGGAAGAGCATCAGAACCGTCCTGGGAAGCTGCAGTGCCAATATGGGAAAGAAGATGTATGGAAGCAAACTACAGAGAGTGAGAGACTAATGACAGGCTAATGAGGTTGCTTGTTTTTCACAGGGCATAAAACTTGGCTATTAAAACCACTGTGCTTCCTCAAAAGGTTATTTTCAAGTATGCACAGAGGTTGGAGCACTTTCAATCTGACCAATGTCATGGGAGCTTTGGCTTCCTTAGCTATGAAAAAGTGATTAACATTGAAACATTCAGTAAAGGAGGCTTGGTGATGAATTCAAGGGAAAAGATAGAAAAAACCTCAGTATCACTATGAGCAAATTTGTGCTCATGAATGATCTGAAATTATGGTGAAGAAAGAAAATCATAAAGGACAAAAGGACTACTGGAAGATGCTAGATGAGACAGGTGGTGTGCAAGTAATGTAAATTTCTAAAATATGGAAAATAAAATAGCATTTCAAACCTTTGCAAATCAAAATTATTAGTTAATTGGCTTAACAGACACAGGTGAGAGAACTAACAGAGCTGGAATATCGATATGAAGCGACATAACATGCTTGGGAAAGCAGGGATAAAGGAGGAGGATGAATGGGCTTGTATTTGCATCCACATATTAAAGACAAGAGACCTGTTGAATATTATGTCCACCAGACAGTGGCAGATGGATTCAAGGGACTGCTGAGAAAATTTGGAGCTATCCAAAGTGCAGTATATGAAGTGCTTGATGGTTGTAGAGGGAGGAATCCAGCAACACAGACTGTTCAGCTAGTTTTCATAGTACATTGCTTTATACACACACACACATATATATATGTATATATATATATCAGAGAAAGCAATTGGCAGAGAACATATGGCAGTTTGATACAGAGCATTTGAAGACAAGAGGCAGATTTGCTGCATGTTTTCACAAAAGGGTAACACCTGTGCAAGAGCAGAAATACTTAACATGTTTACAACATAAAGCTCTATTCATTCACTAATCCCCTTAAAATCCTACCATAGTCAGTGGAGAAATAGGTAACACTTGTCTAATCTATCTAGGTCAGTACTTAAGGGTGAGATGAACTGTGTACTTTCCTCTGACTGTGAAGAAAGAAAAATTATGCATTAGGTATCCATGTTTAATCAGGCGAATCCTGTGACAGGTATAAAATAGAGTTGTTTAGACTGAACAAGGGACAACTGAAGGACATACTAAGAGTTTTCAAGTAAAGGGCAGTAATTTAGCTTACATGTCCATGGTAGAAGAGGTAATATATAATGGAGTACATTGCAACAAAAGATTGTAATTTAGTTAATGATATGAATGGAATTTTAGGTGGGATTTCCTATGAAGATAATGAAACTTTCATCATGTGTGTTTCCTAATGACAGGATGCAGAAGTATCTGCTGAAAATAACATTATATCATTGATTCACCTTAAGAAGAACAGACCAATGGAGATCCCTTCCAGCCCTGTTATGTCATAAACACTAATTAAATATACAACAGTAGCATTGAAAATTTCAGAACCCTTAGTGAGGGACACTTTACTATAGAAGAACCAAGCAAAACAGATGAACAGATACAGCACAGAATGATTGAGGAAACCCTAATACAGGCAAAACATGCCTAATGCCAGACATTAGTTAAAAGCAAATCTCTCAGTTCAGAAAATGTGGTCTGATTGAATGTCCGAATGAATCTGCATTCTACAGAGTGAATTCAGGATACAGAAATGTTATAAAAGGACCTGCAAAAATAGGTTACCTGTAGAAATCAGCTGAGTATAGGAGTCATGGTATCACTGGAGTATGATCATACATATTGTTAAATTATTAATGAAATCTGGTATGGTTTTAGCCTTTTTCAGTTAACATTCTCCTGTGTATCCTAGGCACAGGTCAGGAATTAGCACTGCCATGCATCTTTCCCATAAGCAGTTTGGGTAGAGGAAAAATCTTACTCTGTGGAGGCAAGCCATTCTATTCCACTTGGCCTCAGGACGTCAGAATAGTTCCTGGCTCCATTTCATACAGTGGTGCAGATATAGCCTATATTTGTACCTGCAAAAGCAACAACAGTTCGATTGTTGGAGAGCAGTTGTGAGAAAACAGACTGTGGAAGTTTGACTTCACAATTGTCAAAGCAGAGGCTGAGAAGGTGCATTTCGTCTTGGCAGAGGGGTTAAGATAGAGTAGGAAAGGCTTTTTACAATGCTGTTGATTAGTGAAGAGACAAAGGACTATCAAAAGCAAGCCAGTGTGGAAATACGTGCTTTACAGCCTGGAATTTTTGGAACAATTGAGTAGATTTTTCTATAACCACTGAGTACTTGATGAAAGTACAGTGAAATGCACCATCATTTCCCAAACCATCAAGCCATGTCTGAGAGAACTATACCATGCACTGGGTTTAAGAGCAAACCTGTAAGACTCTAATGTCAGAGAAGGGCAAAGTAATAAAGAGCTTTGCTCAGACTTTTATGGAAGAAATGTGGAATAAGTAAGTTGTAGGCACTCTTCAGTTTTTTATATTGAGTCTAGTAGAACTGATGTTAAGTACTTGTAATAATATGGTACTAAATGAGAAATTGTTTTCTTAAGAGATAATGACAAATATTACTGAAAAATTAGTTCAAAATTGGATGAATATAAATATTATCATACTGAGATATACTATTGACTTACAAAGGAAATAATAGATGGAAATGAGGTCCAAAGTCTGTCTTGCCTTGGTCTCTCATTTCCAGCAATAGTCAGAACAAAATGCTTCCAAGAAAACGGGCAAAAACTGCAGTAGAAAAGTCTGCCAGTTAGTAAAGGCATCATTCTTTGAGGTAAAGGTTTAGAAATCGGAGGCATTTGTAGTTACAAAGAGTAACTATGTAGCTCTAAATTTTAGTGATAGTTTGTTAAGAGAATTCTAAATATTTCTTGACTTCCAATGTGTTTGTCCTCTCTTGCTAATTTCTTGGCCCTGAGAAGTTCCTAATGTAATGGGTGTAAAATGGCTTTCCTTTCATATTTTGTTCTACTTTTTAATATTCTTTTATATTACAAATGATTTGCAAAAGATTTTTTAATAACTAAAGAGTTCTCTTCTGGGCCTAGTTGCGCTTCAGGTTTGTGGCTTTTAATCAATAGTGAGCTGTCTTTCATTAAAGGCTTCAAACACAAAGGAGGACAGAGACCAGCTGGTAAGTGTTGTTTTACTGAAAAATAAATTAATTAACTGGCTGACATTCAACCTGGAAAAATAAATGGAATACATAAGAAATTTTTTTTAAGTATATAAAACATAAGTTCTCTATAGGTGGGGAAGAGAGAAGGGAACCAGAAGTAGTAGGTGAGTGAAGGTGAATGGGAAGGGTCATAAAACTTTTTGTGCTGCAGAGTCTCAGAATACCCTACAGAAGTACAGAGAATGCTGGCAGCCTGCACTGCAGTCACAAGGGGATCACTGATCTCTTACAAACCCCTCCAGTTGTAGCTAAAGAAAGTTCATTAATTTCTTAGTGAAAAAAGACAATGTCTTAGCATGCGTGACCTTCACGAGACAGTGTGAGGTGTCTCTCCCGTCTCTGTGTTCATCTCCTTGAGGGGTTGGTTGATCTGAGTAGAGACACCAGATTTGCAATTGGGAGGCATCATGAAGGCAGGGCCCTGCTCTTCTTTCCCTCTGAATTCGTCCACTCTAGAAGCTCTTACAGTGTGTTCTTCCAAGGTTGATGCTGCTGAAACTGTACTATCTGGACCTTGAAGTAAAAATTTGGCTTCATGTTTCTCCTTGTATCCATTCCAGAGCATAGCTCCTCCTAACTTAGAAAACAGAACAGTATTTTGATGTGTGGGACTTAATAAATATACACCTACAGCCACAATTGTGTTGATAGAGTCAACATAATCTAAACCCAACAGCAGTAGGAAAATGAAGTGAGCTCGGGTAACGCTTTGTAGTTTTATCTTTATTTTTGTCTGATGAACAAACTATTAAAGAATGTGTGTGCATCCATTAAATTGTCTAGATTGGGGCTATCTTCACAACCACTCATTTTTGTTGGAAAAGGAACTATTCTGATGATTTCCTGAAAATTATTAGCCAATGAAGTTGAAAAGTATTTGTTTCCCTTTGTTATTGTCCCTTGTTTCATTAGTGTAGAATCTCCTTCTGTCTATTCTTTCCATCACAGTAAATTTATTTCCTTAGCCCAGCAAAGAACACACTATCATTTTTATGTAATTAAGATACAGACTACAGAGCAAACCACACAGAATGAGCTTTAGTCATGGCACTACAACACAGAGCTATTTTTAAATTAATCAAGGGCATGTATATCTCAGAAAGTTTATCAGGGTTAAGTCAGAAATACTTAACATTTTATATTTTATGGATATGTGTGCCATGTGTACGTCATTTTTTTCAAGACTTCTTTCCATAAAGACATAGTTCCAAATCGCCTTGAATTTCCGCAGACAACGCTGTATAACCCCCTCAGTTTTTAGTGTGAGTTTAGATTAATTTAGCCCAAATCTAATCTTTTTCTTGCAAATAAGCAGACAAATCTTCTTTGGATATTCAGTAATCAAGCAAGAAGTTTAAACACTTGAGGAAAAATACATATTTCCATCCAAGTACAGGAAATCTCTGTATTGCTTCAAGAGTCAAGTATAAAGTTTATCTGTCCTGAGTTAGAAATGTGTTTCTTCCCTGAAATTTGCACAACTTCCCAAGTTCTAGCATAGATCTGTTGATACTCATAGAGTCAACAGACAAGTCTTTAGAAAACAATAAGAATAATGCTAGGCATGCATTTCTTAAAAATCAGGAAATTTTCTATTTCACACATTGTTTTCTTGGCTGCACTGTGGCTGTATCACTGTGTTTGAAGTTCAGCTCAATGGATACAGGTATTCATCTAAGAACTGGCAGCTTGAATTGGTGATTAAATAACCCAAAGCACTGAAAAGCTTGATTGATTTCAGTCATTATTGTTCGTGAAAACTAATAATTTAGCTGAAGGATATTAAGTCCTTGCTGTGACACTTTGGGTTAAAGAGCTACCAATGATATAAAGCACTCTTTTCTTTTCTGGATCCTTGATTTGAGCCCAATCAGGGTTCCTCTGCCACAAAACCCCCACAAATAAATCAAACACATTTTGGCACAGCTTGTTGTCTCTGCTTAGCAAATGTATGAGACTGAACTGACACTGATCCTTAATCACCTTTAATCCATGGAGAGGGAATGATCCTACCCGGGCAGGAAAAAGGTCATTGGCAGGATCATGGGGAGAAGCTAAGTTGGCAGTAAATTTCATAAGCCTGATTTGGGAATAAATGAGGGGCTTCCATTTTCAAGGTAATCTGTATATAAGAAGATCTGTATGTAAAATGTTACAGCATTTTAAGAAGGTATTTATGTGTTGAAAAGACAATAAACATGGTATTTGTCAGTTTAAACTTTGATTTCACTTTTAAGCTATAAGACCTAATTGTTTATGATAGATAATTAACACTAGCTTTTTTTGTTACTAAATCTTTGTGACCTGGTTATGAATTACAAGGGGTATCGCCAACTTGAGATGAAATAGAATGTAATAAAAACACTTTGGGGTTCTACAGCTGTCACCAGGTACCTTGGCCAGTTTTTGTAGGTTTGCAGCCACATTTTTTCATTTCTTTTGTGAGAAACCCACATGAAGGAATATTTACAAAGGCCATGATACTGGAAAAATTCATGCTGTAAGATTCTGTGCTTTGGAGTATCCCACTGACTCAGGCTGACTCATCATGCATCAGTCCAGTATATGCAAAAGTACAGATTTGAAGGAATGGGATTATACCATGAAAATTAAAACAAAGCCCACTCAAATTTGCTTTGGACTGTTAAACCAAATAAACATATTGAATAAGCAAAAAAAGGTTTACAGGAAAAGCTAAAGAGCTTCTCTATGGTTTTTTCCTAGAAATCCTTGGCTGGTTCAAAGCCAAGTCTTTAGGAACCTGTTTCCTAGATAGGAGTTGAAAGTGCAGGGGTACTGGGCTTTTGCCTTGCAGGCAAAGGATGAGAAAAAATAATCTTTGTTCTTTCTTCCAAAGTCTTTTCAGGAGAGAACTGCAGTTCTTGTATCCTCAGTAGGTAGAGAATTGGTTTCCTGAGTCACATCCTTGCAAGACAGGATTTAGGATTTAACTCCAACATTGATGCTGCAAACCTTGCCCTGTAAAGAGCTTTCAAACCACTGTGTGTGTCTGTGACTGGAGTTGTGGAGCACTCACAGTCATGTCCATGAGACCTCCCTCCTCATTTCAGGATCTGAATATCCAAGTTACAAAAAAAACCAGTGTAAATGGTGTTCATCTCATTTACACATCCCATCGTAGCTGTGCTGTGGTGGGGCTCTTCAGACACTGAATGTTTTCGTGGTTTACCACTGATGAAGTCCCTCCTTCAGCAGGGTAGAACTGGCTTGCTTTTGGGAGGAAGCTCTACAAGTGCACAACTTCTCATAAAGCTCAGGCAACCACTGCACACACCTTCATTTTATGGCAGGATGAGCTTATTTCAGTTGAACTAAGTATTAGTTAGGGACTGATGGACATGCCAATTTCAGACTACAAGACATTTCTCATCCTTCAAACGTTTAACACTGTCACTTCAAGCGTTCCTGCTAAAAGCAAAGAGACAGGACATCATATGCAGAAATGTGTGGGTGCAATATTAGGTTCTCCAATCCTTTTGTGTTGGCTTCACTAAGCCAATTCTGTGAAGGATTTTAAGTAAAACAAGCAGTTTTCTCACAGAGGCACATCTTGACTTTGGGTACTTACAGGCTAATCTTTGGCTCTGTTTTTGAGGTTTTCTTCATCAGCTAGCTGTGAAGATTTTGTTACTCGATCACTGTAAAATGCAACATTCAAGGTAGTGGTGGGCAATTCTAAGGGAACATAATGAATTTGGCTCTAAATTTCATTATTGATAAAGAAATATATTTTTCAAGGACTAATTAATAGACATTTTTACACAACGTTTTTCACTTACTAGTATTTTTAAGACAGTCTACAAAACACACTTCATTGTCATAGCAGCCTGAAGCATGCTTTTAAAATGAGAAAACTGAGACATAGAGATTTTGTAATTTGCACAGGGTCTCAGAGGATTTCAGTGATAGTTCAGAAAAATTCCAGGCCTCCTGACCTTTCGTCCCACGGTCTTATCTTTCACATATAATGATTTTTCAGAATACTAATTTCAGTTTTCTTTTACCTTTACTGAGCCCTGGATATTTATTTCTTCTGTGAGTGTGGGAGACTAAGTGGTGAATGCCAAACAGGTTGAAGCTACTCACTCACCCTAATCCAACACGGACACTAAGGTCACAACTCCAGCAGAGCTGCCACGCAGCCCATTATGTGCATTCCCTACGTTTCCATTTTGAGCCACAGTCCTGCAGGTTTCTAGATGTGCTTTATTTTGTTCAGTGACTGGTTGTGCAGGTTTGGGTGAAACAGCTTCATCACGCAGGAAGTTCATCATGTGGGCTCTACATTGCATTTTATATTCTACTTGAAATCATGACAAACCGAAAAAATATTTTTTCCAGGACTCTTGGAAATGATTCTGGGATTCTCTAGAGATTTCCTGCTAAAGCAAACATTAGCACAGGTTGGAAATCTTTCCAGAGACTGTAACACCAGGTAGCAAACAGTGAGAAGGTGATCTCATAGGACAACCTTCCTCTTCAAAGCCTAGTGAAAGATTTCAGAGGCCATTCATTTTTTGTTAGCTTCTGGTTGTGCCCAGTTCACAACCTGATTTTCAGAGCTGCTGAAAAGCTCAGAGTAACAGTCCTTAAGAACCTTTTGAGATGACTTTCTAATTGCACACAAAAGAAGTAAGTTCTGAGTTATTTCCGTATAAAAAGCAGCTTGGTGTTCATGAAATAAGGAAACATAAAAAGATTTTTGAAAAGGAAAGAACTAAATATTCAAAAAATGCCAAGGTTAGCAGAGTATAGCATTAGGAAATAGCAGAGAGATTTCTCCCTGAACTTGTGACTTAGCTTTTGAGAAAAATAGCTTTTCTGAAGAAGCCCAGATTGACATTCCACAGCAGCAAGAGAGAAGGTTACTGTTCCTGCTTTATAATGGTATACCTTTAAATATAGCTTTCCACAGACATCTTACAGTAATATGGATTAGAGGGAAGCAGTGGATTTAGGATATTTTGACCTTAATAAAAATTTTTACAGTGTCTCCCATTATGTTCTTTTAACAAAGTTTGGGAAATATGACATACCTGAAACACCTACTAGAAAGATGTATGACTGTGTGAAAAGATTTTTGGAACTGGAAAGATGTATGTATTAGGATTTTGTAACAGTCTTACCTTCATTCCTTTAGTATTCAGTAGCTGTGTTAGGGATGTGAGTGGTGGAATACAGTGTGTGTGTTTGCTGAGGTTACAAATAGCACCATGCTAGAATATGCAGCAGATGTGCTGGAGGGGGACAGGGTCAAAGTGACCTTCACAAGCTAAGAGAAGTGCTGGGGGGCAAGGGTAGGAGAATGTTACCATTCCTTAAAGAGCCAAGTTGTTCTGTACATAAATTGCCGACAAGGATGGTAAATTACTGGTTAAGCACTAGTTCCACAAGAAAAAAATCATGGGAATATCGTGGGTCACAAGTTCCCGTAGGTTAACGTATTGTAAAGTGAGGTATGATTCTCATACATACGAAGAGGTACAAGGGCTGAAAGAGGTGCAGCCCTGCTGTTGGAGAGGGAGAGACACACTGACATGAGCCAAAAGCCTGCATGAGTAAAATTCAAGACAGATGAGCCACTGGATGTATTCACAGGAAACGAAAAAAAATAGTAGCAGAGGTAGAGAAGGGTACCTAAAAGGAGAGGTTGATGTAAGTATAAGTTATCTGGCCTCTGTAGAGTTTTGCCTTAAGATTAATTGTATTAACTGTGTTTGCAATTAGGGGAGCTCAGGGCAACACACTTAAAGTGAATGCGTCAAATTATGTGTGGATCAGTTTCCTGGGGCAGCAAGGTTCATAATTAATAGCATATGACATTAAAAAGTACTTCCTTTTATTGTTTTGTATTTAAATATATTGCGCTGTAAGATAGGGAAAACCAGTGTGTCATGAAATATCACGAACATGATGGCAGCAGATTTTTAATTGTACTTCTTTGATTGTTTTCCCCACCATTCTCAGTTTTGCAGTGTCCCTAAGAGGTTGTGGCTGTCAGCATACAGCATACACAGTTCTTCAGGTGTGGTCACACAGTGTGATTTTTGTAGTGGTACTGCAGAATTCTGTATCATCCTCCTCCTCCTATTTATGAAACTTAGTACATGGTCTGATTGGACTTCTGAGTTAACGCAGATAGTGAACACCAATCATCTTGGGTGGAATCATTCCAATTCCATTCTTTGCATTGATTTGTAAGCTTATAATGGAAAAAAAAACTCTGGCTTTTTTTCTCTCTTCTCACTTGATCTCTCACAGTCTCACTGCCTGTTCTTCACGAACTGACTAACATCCTGTCCTGTGCAAAAACTGTCAATAAAGTACTTGTCCATTTACCAGATCATTAAGAAATAAGGTACCCATTGTTTTAATATCGAGGTGGACTAGAATCTTAGGCCAGGATTCATTCCACCGCAATTCAGGTTAAGGTCTAAAGATTTTATCACTGAAAATAGTGTCATCTTGAGAAGTGATTTAATCCATCCCAGAAATGATCAATTTGCCAGGTGTGTTCAATGATTATTTAGAAATTTTAAAACAAAATTTCAAATTGTATTATTTTATTATTATTTATTTAAATTTTATTACTATACATTTATTATTTTTTAAATTGTGATGAATCTAGACCTTCTTTGTTGTTATGAAGACCAGATTATCTAAGCCTATTTTTTATTTGCTTCCAAACTCCGTATCATATTACAGTCTTTCATTTTACAGATATTTCATTCCAACCAAAATTTGTTGTGTGATATGTGAGAGAGTTTTTAAAAGGCCTGTAATTTTTGTCATCTGTTTATGCATACTGAAGACTTTACAGATCAGTAAAACGCTATTTTCCTTTGTGAAATTAGTGGCAATTAAATAGTATTTTCCACTCCCAAAGCCATAGGACAAGGTGATTCTTGTGTAGCAAGATTGTTATTAACTTAGCAATTCTCTATTTAGAGTTCTTTCAAACTCTTAAATATGCCTTCTAGGCCTGATATATTCTGTATCCTCCACTGTTACTACTCTTGATATCTCACTACTCAAAGAGAAATTGTTAATGCTAGAAAAAGAATATAGAGAGCAGAAACCTCCTGAATGTATTGAACAAGAAAGTTGGATGCCATAAAGGAAAGTCATTTATCTTTCAAGCAGCATTTTTATCTTCTTTAGCTGCTCCCTTAGCCTGTACAATTTCTGTTGGTAGGCCTCTTGTTTCTGATATACCTAAGAAATATTTTATTGTTTATTTTTAAATCCTTTAATGTTTGTTCTTGGAAACCTACTTTTGCTCTTTGTAATTTCCTCTTACTTAACGCCTGCTGAAGTTTAAGTTCCTGTTTATTGGTTTCCCTAGGATCATGTTTCCAAAATTTGAAGGATTCCTGTTTGGTTGAAATAGACTCTTGAACCTTGCTGTTCATCCGGTTTAGCTTAATCCTGCCTTCCTGGTTCCCTTTCTTGCACAGTACCCAAATCTTCAGAGACATTTCCTTTTGAAGTTTGCCCTTACTGCCTTTGCTGTCTTAGGGTTTTACTTTTAGGATCTCTATGATTAATCTCAGTTTACTAAATGTGTGAATTCCACTTCAATTCTTATTATTTACTGAATAAAACATACAAGCCACCCAGAACTATGAGCAGACTGCACCAAGAACCAGAGACAGGACAGAGGAACCAGTAGGATGGGAGAAAGGGAGCAGGGCAGTACTTACTGTTCCTATTGTATGACTGAATTGGGAGTAGAGAGCTGCCTGCAGAGTCCCAGTGGTGTTGAACCTGCCGAGTTCTGCACTGATGGCCACTGGTGTTGTCATCCCTGCCCTCCATCCACTGCAGGTACTGCAAGGTAATGCAGAAGCTCTGACTGCAGGTGTGCTATCTGTTATGGCCTGCTAACAAGAACCTTATTCTGGACTGGAAAGTAGAAGTCTTGACACACCAAGATCCTCATGTAGTGCATTTTGTACAAGTCCTGTTGCCACAGATACCCTGCCAAATCCAGGCACTTGTACTTAGTGCTGTGTGAAATCTTGTAAATCCATAGTGAGCCAGCTTGGTTACCTGAAGAACCAGGGCTTAGAGTAGTGAAGGCTGCACTCCACATCCTGCCTTTGGACACAGAGCAGGGCTTTTGACAGATAGCTCCAGTTGTAGGAAGGAGTTCTGAGAAATAAAGTCCTAGCTACCACATTAGAAACAGGACTCAATCTGAAATAAATTACTTACCTTATGGAATTCCTCATTACAGACTCATGGAATGGTTTGGGTTGGAAAGGACCTTAAAGATCATGCAGTTCTAACTCCCCTGCCGTGGGCTGGGACACCTTTCACTAGACCAGGTTGCACAAAGCCCCCTCCAGCCTGGCGTCGAACTCTTCCAGGGATGGGGCAGCCACAGCTTCTCTGGGCAACCTGTGCCAGTGCCTCACCACCCTCACAGTAAAGAATTTCTTCCTAATATCCAATCTAAACCTGCTCTCTTTGAGCTTAAGGCCATTCCCCCTTGTCCTGTCACTCCATGCCCTTGTGAGAATTCCCTCTCCCTCTCTCTTGCCGCCCCTTTGGATACTGGAAAGTACTATAAAGTCTCCCCAAATCCTTCTCTCATCCAGGCTGAACAGCCTCAACTCTCTCAGCCTGTCTTCACAAAAGAGGTGCTCCAGCCCTGTGATCAGTTTAGTGACTCTCCTCTGGACTTGTTCCAATTGTCTTTCCTATCTCTTATTTAAACTTTCCCTAGATGAATTTTGAAGGTGCATTCAAATATGTGTGTCCTAAAAACAAGGTGTGTAATTCATCTGTTTGGAGCTGAATTGAGAAGACGACCAGTGTCAGGATGTGAACTCAACAGTGCTGTAGATGCACAGACTTCTGCCTGCTGCACCACAGGATTAGATGATTGAGTTGCTAGACATGAAACTGCACAGAGACCCCTTTGCCCAGCAGAGTAGGATGGGACCAGCAGATTCGCTGGATTGTCTTATGACAACCTTTTCATCTTGTCTAGGAAAGGAAGAATTTGCACTAGCTGCATTCAGTGTTTAATTTAAGAAGGCAGAGCTCTGCAGGCATAGGACAGAATTGCATCTTTTTGACTGGCTCAGAAATAGATACTGCTTTCTAGGATTTTTTTTTTTCCATTTGAGAGCATTGGCTTTGTCTTTTAACATTTGATCTCCAGTGCCATCACTCATCTCTCTGGTGGCATTCCATTTCCTTAGAGCACTGCTGGAATTCAGCCAACTCCATGTTTTGGTCACCACCAAAGACCTATGTGATTGCCATTTCCTCCCCCATCTTACAGTGTGAGAATGTTTTACTCCTGTCTCAAAGCAGCATCAGATCCAACACTGTCATTAACTACTTATGCACAAAACTTCATTGGTCCAGTTTTTTAAATTGTCAGAATCTTTCCTTTTTCTCCTGTTTTTCAGGAGAGGATTTAGTATCTTAAAATACTTTCAGTCATTCTAAGACCTAGAAATTGAAATGCTTTTAGAGAATTTAGCCACATTGGTTTTGTAAACTGGTGAGAAAATAGAATATTGTTTTTTGTTACCATGTATTGGATATGAATATCTCTGTGATCAGAGATCAGGAGAGTCTTGGCCATCTTATTAGCCCAGTAAGCTGACTGGTCCAAAAGAAAGATAAGAGAAGTGCTAATTCTTTGGCTGGCTTTACATTTCTTCAGTACAGCACTGATGACAGAAATGGATAGCCCTTATTAAAACACCCTTTGAAGGTCCTCTTGTATTCTGGAAACATAATGCATGGAGCATCTCCTGATTCTGCAGTTGAATACATGAGGCTTGTTGTAGCAGTAGAACTCATAATCTACAGTGCTTGTTCAGAGCCAGGTTTTGGACTGTTCACTGAGCCTCTGGAGGTTCTGTTGTGAGAAAAGTCAGGCTACGTAGACACAGTGTAATCCTTCTGTGTCAGAATGTTAAAACTGACGAATATTTAGGCATCCAGACAAACCAACCCACTTTTCAGAAGTGCATAGTTCCCATTGCTGTCTAACATACATAGGATATGCCAGAATTCAAGACTTCATAAAATTAATTAGGTGTCCAAACATTAGACTCAATCATTTATATCTCTGAGACTGTACCTTGCAGATCAACTCAAAATAAATTGCATTGAGCCATTTTTAATACTTTACATTCCTGAAAGGTAAGGCTTAGACATTTGGTGTCCGGTCCTGACTGGGCAGATACCATCCATTTTATGCAGGACAACCATGTATTTGTAGTTGCTATTGTTTTTACTATTTGTTGTGTTGAATGTTTGAATGACTTGCCTATCGAGATGTCAATAATTTAATCTACTGAGTAATACTTTAAATACAAAGCACACATTACTACCTTGTAATGTATGCTTTGTATTTAAACCCCAGTCTTGAAAACCCTTCATGGGTGATTTATCTTACTTACCTTTACCTTTCTAAAAGTGTGTAGTGAAAGCTAGTTGTTAGAGCTCTTTCTCCAGTCAGAGGAGAGAGAATCATCACCATGGGTTGATCTAGAGGTCTGTAGGATAAATGAGTAGAGTAGCAAGCCAAAGATCCTTTCCATTAATTATGGCTTTAATTGATAGGAGGTGACTTAATTCAGTCTGTATGCCATTTAATCGTTTGGTTAGGTGAGATAAAACTACTGTTTCTGTCAGTAGTGTTCTTTTCCATGGGATAGTTGAGATGATGACTGCTCTAGTTGCCCTTCTTTTTTGCAGAGTTGTGTCTGTATTGTTTTTTCTAAAAGTTTTGCTGTGTATTTACATTGTTGCTTGTTTTTCCTTCTGCAGCCAACATCTTGTACATGGCAAGCCAAGAAATGATGAAGGTGGTGGAGAGAGACAGTACAACCATAAAGCAAAATTTAAAGAAGGTAACTATTTAATCCTCAGTTTTCAAAGGAAGCCCACATGCATGAGGTGATTTTACACCCAGTTATATTTGTGCAAAGCCAGAATTTCAGCAGGCTCGATTCTGCTTTTTTTTGAGTGTTATTCCATTAACTTTGGAAAAACCTTTAAAGGGGTCACTGATCCTTAAAATGTGTTGATCCAGACCTTTGCAGATCTAGCATTCACTGCTATCAGATGTACCAACCCATCTGGTTTGTTTTCCTTGCTGGAGGAGAAGCAGTCTGTGTTCTGGCTGAGCCTGAGGTGTGATTCCCAGTGGGGCCTGTAGTGACCTGGGTTCTGATCACACAGGCAGGTGGCCAGCCAGGACCTGAGGGACTGCTGGACCAAATCCTCTGACTTTGCTGCTGGACAGGTCTAAAAGAACGTCTGTCCTCTGTGCTGGGGGATGTCAGTTATTATCCTGGGATTCTGCAGGCTCAATCTTTCCATGGCTTCAAAATGTAACAGAGAGGAGTCAGCAAAATTATGGTTCCACCATTTTAGCCATTGGACAGTAGTATAAGAGAAATGCCTCAGAGGCTGGAGCTGCTGCTCTACAGGTGAATTAATTCATTTCAGGGACCTTTCTCACACTGAGCTTTCTTGGATTTATTGTTGAAAGAGATTCTATAAAGTTCTTATCTGGAGCAATTGCATTTTCCCAGTCACTGTTCAGGGGCTGGCACAGGCTAGGAACTGTTCTAATTGGAGTTCTGATGGAGTCACCCTGTGGTCACCATGTTTTGGAGGCTAAAATAATTTAATAGTGTAACCATGGTCAGACAATTCCAGATGGCTTATGAGCCTGAAAACTGTCACATTTAATGAACTTCCATTGAGATAGCCTCTGTGTGAGCAGATGATCAGTATAACATATTATTCTGCTATGTTCCCTTCCTTCCCTCCATTTTTTGTATCATCTCTGTCTTTTTGCTGGAAGAATGATTCCAGCACTTTGCACTGGAAGAGATTTTCCTCAGAGAATTAGGTTTTCTAGGACAGAGGTCCTAGATCTCTGCAGAATTACTCTGTGCCTTTTAAATAGAAATGATACAAAGTTCATTTCGTAAAACAGTCTTTCTTTTTGTGTCTGAAAATAGATTCATTTTTTATTTAGTGCATTTGCCTTCTCTGCACTTTGAAAGGTATGTTCATATTTTAAAGGAGTTGAAGTAACACACGTGAACAGGGATCCCTGCACTGCACCTGGCATGCCTGGGCTTTCTCATTTTTGTTGCAGAGCAGAACTCAAAGTTCTCCTGCACTTTGTGGGGAATCTCTGTGAAGAAACTGAAGGGCTCATCTTGCAGACTGCAAATACTCCCATTCTCTTAAATGCAACTTTCCATGGGTTGATCCAAACCCCGTGAATTCAAGGAAAACAGCTGATTTTATTGACCGAATCACCCCTCCGAGTGTCAGGGAACTGGAGGGCCTGTTGGAACTGGAGGGCCTGGCTGTTCCCTGAACGTGAGCCAAGGCTGACCCCACACAGGCAGTGCCCTCTCCGAGCAGGATGCAGTCCCACAGCACCTGAGCAGAGCACAGAACAGGGTCTATTGACTGCCCCAGACAAGGCAAAACAATGAACCAGGTCCAGCATCCCTCCAGAGAATCCAGTCAGAAGCCAAAGGGGACAGAGACAGGAGTGGCGACAAAGCTACAGCGTGGGTCCAAAGTCTGTCCAGGAGGGATTGCCAAAGACGTGGTGGAAGGGAAGCTGCAAGGTGGGAGCCATCCAGGTGACAAGCTGTGGGCAGTGTAGGCCTGATGTCAGTCTGGGACATGGGGCCAGGGCTGCAGTCGCTCTACAATGTAGCTTGGGAGGCTGAGACGAAAGGCAAAGGATGGAGCTGGAGACTCTGGAGCCCTGTGCAGGGAGTGTGGGCTGGGGCCAGGTAAGGCTGGGAGAGCTGTCAGTGCCCTGAAGGGTGGGACTGCAGCTCCCTGAGTTGGCCAGGGTACAAACTGAAGAGTGCAGGAGCAGGACTCCAGGTGCTTGTGGAAATGTTAATCACAAGCACACGTGCCTGAAGTTAAGCATAAATGCTTTGTTTGGTGGGACAGTGGTGGTGACAATCAGCTGCAGCTCTGGTGACTTCAGGTGGTCTGTCAGATGCTTCACATTACAAAAATTCTGATTTCTTGTACTGAATGAAGGCCCATAGCCAACAGTAAGAGTTTTCAGGTGTCCTAGTCTGCTCCATCTGTGCTTTTGTTGACTCTGTCAATCCTAGCGTGGCCTTGGCAGGCAGGAGCTGTTTTAAACCTGTGTTAACTTTCTTTTACTGATTCTTCTTTGTCCTCGTCCATGTGTGGCAAACATACTGAAGAAAACAAAAAGCTGAAGCAAACTTACAAAGGTTGGCAAGCTGAAGAAAAAACTGGTCTAAAAATGAAGCTAAATGCTTCTCTTTTTTCATCTTCTAGTAATTTCTGGGAATGTAAGAATTAAGGGAAAAATTTTCAGTTGGCATCATGTTAAATTTGAAGAGTATTGACAATAAAAATGGGCTTAACTTATAAAGGTTGGAAGTTTATAAAAACAGGAACTATAGTCCAAGCTGCTATAGAACTGGCAAGCTTTTACTTCAAAAAATTTATACTGTTTAGTAGTCGCTGTGATCATATGGTAAAAGCCAATCTTAACACCTGACTTTGCCAGCTGCTGTGGAATAGAAAAGTTATTTCTGGATCTTATTTGCATTCTGTGATCTGAAAGAAGAGACACAAAATTATTCCAATCTTTCCATGGCCAGGTTTAACTATAATTAATACTAGCTAGGGACCAGGAGAAATTTTATCACCACACTTCAGATTCTTAGTCTAACAAAGTTAGTTGCTTGGAATTATGTTGAAAGAATGGGAGCTGGACTATTGTCTGGATAATTAGGTGAGGTTTTTCACTTAAAATCTTTTAAAGTCAGAAGTTGTGCACATTAAATAGCAGTGGAGCTGTATGAGGAGGATGGATACCTGTTTTCTAACTAAGTAATATAAGTAATATATGATAGAACTTTTGAAATGTTGTGTAAAACTATTTGTCCAGATCAAGCAGTACATGAACGTACAGGAATTTGAGCTTCTTGTGGCAGTGGCATGGGGGGTTGTGATAAACCAGAAATGCCAAACAAATAAGGTAAGGGATACTGATAAAAGATTTCCTCAGCTCTGGAGGTTAATTATTAGCTGATCATGTCTAAGGCAGCTGAGCTACCTACATTCTTTCACTGTAATAACACCAACTCACTTTCCTAACAGAAGGTGGAGGCAGAAATACTACTGAACTAGAGGAAGTTTATTGTAATTCCTGCACAAAAGGAAGTGGGTGTAATTCCATGTTCTTAGAAGATGGATCAGCACTGAGCATCACAGAGCTTTTACAAATAGAATAAGAAAAAATTTAAAAGGCACAGGAAAATGGATGTGTTGGGCATTCACTGGCATGCCTGGAATGGACAATGATATTTCCTTATAGAGATTCTCTACAGCACTTAACTTTTTAAGTTTGTGTCATGACTCATTCAGTGCTCTAAGACTTAGCCTTATTGTCTCTTTTTCTGTCAAGTAAGCTTATAAACCTGTTATAATAAATATAACCTTATATAAATCAAGGAGATAATTGCACAAAAGGGTAGAACTAGGGTGCTTACAAAGCAAATTCACTTTTAAAATAATCACCCCTCAGATTTTATATTTATTGAGATATACATCTGGTTCATTACTCCATGTGTAATACACAGTAGTCCTATTTTGAAATGTAGGATCTGCTTCAAAGCGCTTTTAAATCCATTGAAGAGCTTCCACAGGCTTCAGGAATTCTTGAATCAGTGAATTTTCTGTAGTGGTTCATAATTTTTTAAGATCATAAACCATCTCCTCCAACTGCGAATCAGGATTCTTTTGGTTAGCATGTAAAACCAAAAAATATTTATATGTTCCTTGAGTTTTTTGCCAGTGGTCTGGTGTAGCAGTTGCATTGATTGCATAAGGAAAAAGACAGGAAACATCTGAAGCAGAGATACAAAGATGAAAAAACCAACCTGTTGTCTGAGAAAAAAGGTATAAACTGGAAGTTTATGGATATATTAACCTATTTTCACTCAAACTGTGGAAGTCTGTGTTGTAGGTGGCTTATAACCACACACATGTAGGTGGTTAGGTGGGGAAGAAATTCAGTTTTGAAAAAATTAAATTAATGAAGTGAATGTTTACTACTTCTTGCATTTAGAATTTAAAGCAGTACAAGTTTATATCACACCAGTGATACCATAGATAATGTGTGCTTCAAGAGTAACAACTAAACACTGGCACGCAGAGAATTTTTTAGAATAAAAGCTGAAGAATGAAGTATTTCCTTTCCACAGGGAAGTGCTAGGTTTTTATTTTGCAAAATTGTCCTTGCTTAAGAAATTTTTTAAAACTAAGCAACCAAGAACTATTTTGACCCCTGAAGCAGCTGTTTTCATGCTGCCCAGTGTTTTTGTTTGAGTCTCTGTAGACATCCATGGGGGTTTGTAATTATTCCCAGCGAGAGGAGCATGATCTGAAGATACGTGCTTAAAAGAATTCTGCAAATACTTTGCCTGCCCGCAGCCTGAGTGAGGTGCTTGCCTACATTTGTGAAAAACCGTCCAAACGCTCTTTCTGAATAGGTGCAAAGTGTTCTCTTGAGCCAAGAACACCTCTTTTTTTGGCTGGTCTCACATCCTTTTTGGCCTGCATTCCCTGGAGGTGCAGAGTTGAGGCTGGGGAAGTGCACATGTGCTTGGGGATTTTGGTGCCTGTGTCATTTAACCACAAGAACAAGCTTCTCTTTGAAGTGCCCAGAATGCCTAGTCAGGGATCAGCAGCTTCTCTCCTCCGTGGAAAAAGATCCCAGTGAGCATTTTAAAAAGTCAGTGTACCACAATATCCTTACCTGTGATGTTACTCTGTAACTGAGTGCCTGTTACCATCATTCCTGCTGTGTGGTATTCTAGTGAAGAAGTGATGACAAGAATTTCCATAATGTTTGGGGTGAGTATAAGGTGTGTGCTGCACACCGTGAGCAAAGACAGTGGTATTTCCCCAGCCTTCTGAAGAATATTTTAAAGTTAGCACTGACCCCTTACTGCCCCTTTATTTCTTACCTCCTACTGTGCACACCACTGGGGAACATTGCCATTTACAGCCAGATGCTGATCCTGCTGTTGCAAGAGCAATTTGACTGATTTACCTTAGATAAAGTCCCACTGAATGTAGGTAATGTCAGGCTGATACTCAGAGGGAAAAACTGTTTGCAGTAAATATGGTTGGAAGCATCTGTCCCAACAGATGTAGTGTTGCTTAAATAGTGGTTTCAGATCTGTTTGTTTTTATTTTGGTATTTATACAGACTTGACTTCTGAAATATTCATGTTCCTGACACATCTAAATATATACCCTCGAAATGCTTTTAAGTCTTTAAAAGTTACAGAGATAATATAAATAAGTTAATCACCCTGATTTGTTGATAAATCCTGTGCATCCTTTTTAAAAGCACAGTTTTACTTTGCATTGAGTTTGACCCATCATTATCTGTGAGAAAGTGGAAATAGAAGTGGCCTCTCTTGATCTCATGGGTCTTTGTGCAGAGCAGTCAGTGGCACTGCTAACACACTGCAGCAGAGTTAAAGAGAAGCCCTTTTCCCTTTGTCAATTTACCAAGTTTCAACACTGATAAAGGCATGAAAACTGTGTAGATCACCATACTTGACATTGGGGAGAGCAGTAACACACCTGGAATCACATGCCAAGTTAGCCACTACATCAGGCCCTGTCTAAAGGTTTGCATCCTAATTTCTCTGATAGTAAAATGTT
The DNA here is from genome assembly GCA_013396875.1 of Vireo altiloquus. NCBI lineage: Eukaryota > Metazoa > Chordata > Aves > Passeriformes > Vireonidae > Vireo > Vireo altiloquus. Next base: position 60,913 of record VZRF01005926.1, on the reverse strand, counting down.
TCTCCACCTACTTTCCAGTCAGGGAAGCTGTTTGTTTTTTTTTTTATTTATGCTGGTTTAACAAAAGTGGCCATCATCCTTAAGTGAAATAAATTCACCACAAGCGCTTGAACTGCTCATTACAGCTTTGCTGCAAGTCATGCAGGTCAGTATTTAAAAAGAACATTGTGTACCCCAGATTGTCTAATGCCTCTTCACAAAACAGTCCAACTGGAAACCTTTGGCTTCACACTGCCCTTGGACAGTTGAGAAAATCCAGTTCAGGTAAAACAAGCTGAGCAACAAGTTTCCAGGACCTTACCATCAAACTGGCTGATCTCAGCCATGGCAGGATCATGAGGGAGAGAGATGGTATCTTGGAGAACCATATCCCAAAGCATTTAGGGCTTCCTAGGGCAGTGCCAGCTCTTTGAATTCCCAGAAGCTAAAGTACAACTGAAGCAAATTTTTAAAAAAGTATGTCCCAAACCAGTCTGTTCCCATGTCGTTTATCCTATTCTTTTGGCATGATAAGGTGGAGACAATGTCATAATTCCAGAGAAGCTATGTCATTTTCTATAAACCTTGGTTGAAACTTAAATTAATTCTTGGATAATGCCTTTTAAACTAGTTTTCATCCAAGAGCAAATGAAACTACTCACTGGGTTACTGCTGAGAGATGTCAACCAGAGAGAAGCTGCTGTGGCAGCCAGTGAATTCCTGTGGGAGTAATAGTGATAAAATGTGAGTGTATCAGAGACAAGGATTTCAGCAAGGACACCAGTACAGTCCACTATTGCACATGTGCTGCTCCTTTATATCCACAGAGATCAGTCCTTCATCCTTGGCCATCACTGGAGTGGTGCCTGCCCATGTAATAAGATCCTGAAGTTGTTATAATGTGTACCAAATTCCAGAGAGATAGAAAAAATTCAATTAATATATTTAAAAAATTTTTATTTGTTTTTCAGTGCTGGCTAATGACAGAAGAGGCAGAAATCTCTCTATAATTTGTAGTTCTGTGAACTGTCATACATACTGTAACAAGTGCCAATGGAGTCAACTTCAGGAAATCTTTATTATTTTCTTAGAAACTCTTTAAAATGTAAACATCCTGTTGATACAAATCTCAGATTCTTCTGATGTTTACTTAGGAGCTGCCATCATTGTGCAGTGTCAGAGTACACATACTGTATTACAGGGTAGTAGGCTGACAGAGCCGTATTTGGACTTGTGTTTTATTTTACAGAAGCTAAGGCTGAAAATACTTCTGAGCCATTTAATGGTAAATCATCTTCTAAGAATACTGTTGTTATTTTAAAGCTGTTTGAAATTCAGAAATTGCTTAACTATTTCAAATGCAACATTGAAATGGCTGGCAAAGACAGCCCACGTCCCCTTTGCTCTACCCTTAACATCAGATCCTGAAAGAGAACATGTTTTAGGCACTCATAGCAAGCAGGATATTGCATCAGGAAAGTCTTTGTCATGTCCAGTGGTAGCTGCCATTTCCCTTCTGAGTCAGGAATACCTGGAAGTCTCACCATTCAATATTGCAAAAGAATAAAAGATGATCCTCTCACCCTCATGGCCGAAAAGTTTAAAAAAATGCAAATATTGGAAAGCTTAAGCCCAGAGGAAAATTAGAAAGAACTTCCTATTTATTGTTTTGCAAATCTGTTTATTTTTAGCTAGTTAACTATTTTGGGGGCCTGACTCATCATTTCTGAATGCTTAGATTGGCAGCAGCTTTCCATCACTGGTGCAGTGGTTGTGCTGACTTAGGATGTCTTTACAGCCATCCACCATCCACGGGAAAATATGCACTTTACAGGTCCTTGCAAGTTATATAGTGCATGCCAGCGTTCCCTACATTAATGGAGATCCCATGTGCCTCTGGTTACACATGGTTTGTTAATTATTCCTGCCTGCCTGCTGCAATAGCAAAGCTCCTGATGCTAAAATGAAGATGAGGAGATGGATTTTTTAAACTTTTCCTTAAATATATCTAAAATGATTCTGTTTAAATATATTAGGAAATAGGGTGACATTTTAAAGTCATTTATTTCATGTCTGTGTGTGATACAGGCAAAGAGCAGAGACATTTTGTCATTCAGAAGGAGATCCTCAGATTCACAAATGGCAGTCAAGCAGCTGTCAGGTTTCATAGGCCCTGTACCAACATCTGGATCACTGAAAATTTACACCTTAATTACAGTCTTGCTCTTTCTCATAATCCAGTAATAAGGAAGCATTTTGAAAACAATTGTGCAATTAAGAAACACTTCTGTTAAAGTTTTGGATGTGCAAGCATGGGCGCATGGACAGAATGCACACACCAACACCTGCACAGGAAATAAGCAGACAAAATAACTGCAGCATCAAGTCAAGCTCTCCAAGTCTCCTGCTTAAAAACTGTTCTGAGTTGATTATACCAGACACAAACCTTAGTTGCATATATGACACAAGTGCCTGTCCTGCCTTGAAAGGGTTTATTTCAATCCAAAGGATTCTACAATGTCTATAGATAAAGCTCCGGGGAAAATGCACTGTTTTCTCATGGTAACAATTCCTAGCGTGGAGAAGGAGGCTTCTGATTCCAGTCTAGAGGAGACACATGCTGAGCTAGTAAAGAGAGGAACTAGTGAAGGAACAGTAAACAGAGAGCAGGAGGAGGCAGGAAGAACCAAAGGCTCTGGTTTTTTTGGCCAAAGGAAGGCTTCTGGTGCTATATGAAGTGGGGGATTGGAGCTACCCAAGCAAGGCTATCTTTCCTGAATGTGTGATGGAAATTGGGATGCCTGCTACACATGTAAACACCGCAATACAGTGACCTGTACTTTGATGTTTTTATGCTGAATTGAACCCAACCCTGATGCTAGGAACAACTGGTAGTCTGAGAGATGCTTGAAGAGCAGCACTGGGTGTAGAGGCTTTAGAAAAAAACAACTAGGGTTGAAATTGGGACACAGAATGAGATGGAGAACCCAGGACACTAAAATTTGGACTTTGCTGACCAAGAATGTGGGACTAGAAGAAGCAGAAGTAGTAGAAATTGGAAGTGAAGAGGTAAAGAGCTGAAGTAAAGAACCAAAGGGGGTCTAGAGCTGTCTTGAGACCAGAAAACAAGACAAAAGAAGTCATACCTATAAAGAGTGAACAAGTGACTGGACAACAAAACCAGTAGCTAGTAAATGTCCTGCCCTTTTCTGCTTGAAATGGAACCTAAATTTCAAAAATCTTATTGTTCCTGTTCTCAGCAGGTGCCATTGACTATGTTTACCTTAAGAACAGAAGCAGCACAATAGAAGAGAATTTGTGGAGATGAATAGTAAGTGGTGAGGACCTGGTGTTACCAATGGAGGCACCTGAGAGGGTTATTACTTTAGCCAACAGTTGTCTGGTCCCATGGACTGAATGTCCATTGGTGACTGGAGCTTGTTAAGTGTGATCCTGAAGAGCATCTTTGCTTTAGTTTCAGTTGGAAGGACTCCATGTGGTCCAAAGTATGGTAACCAAAGTATGTGAACCAAAGTATGTTAAATATGGACAAACTAGACATTTGCTTGAAAAACACACCATAGATTCAAAATAAATTATTAAATTCTGTGCTGGACACCTCCAATGTGACACCAGCAAGAAGGCCTCCCATGTTCCTCTGGCCAGAAGCTGACAGCTGCTTCTTTCAATTACGCCATGACCTTAAGGAACAGAAGCCTAAAGCAGCAAATCTAGAGGTGTTGACACTGTTGGCAGTACATGTAGGTGCTACATGTGGAATACCTGGGGTTTGGTTTACCTCCTTGAAGCCCAGCAGACTGTACACACAAGTTCTGCTAAAACCAGTTGATGTTGCCTTACCAAACATTTCACAGTTGGGGAGCAATGACCTCGATTCAGACACCTTTTGTGTCAGCATTCAGCACTGATCTTTCATTAAAACATCTCTTTTCCTTTTTCTTCTTTCATTAACCAAAAGACCTGTGCAATGAAGGAGGCAGCAGGATGCAGAACTCCTGCCTCATTTGTGACAGAGTGGGTAAAATGCCTATTGAAATAAAAGTGAATAAGTTCATGGTAAAGGCACCTAAACTTTAAAGTGAATGGGCTCTTGGTGAAGTTATCAATATTTTTCATAGATGGTCACAGTTCGTTCTCACTTATCTGCATGTCTTATTTAAGACCTTGAAATGTATATTAGACAGATAAACAGTGTTTCAGAACACCTGCAAGTGCAATCCAGGAGTGCTGTCCTTTGAGCATAGTCAATACTGTGTAATGCTGCACACGGTGGAAAACCAGCTTAAGGTGTTTCACTCTACACTGCAAGCTTTCAAATTAATGAATGTAGTTTGACTTAATTTCTGTGCTTCCCACCTGCAAAATGAAGATAAAAATGGTCACTAAGGTGTTGCAAAACTAAACTAATAAATGTGAGCATGTGAATCCTGTAGTGGTGCATGCCAGAGGAATGCAGAGCATAAAGAAAATAAATCCTGTCTGTAAACCATGAAGTATGTAGTAAATAAATCTTCAAACCGCACACAGAATTTAAAACGAGAAATACTATCAAATAGCAGCTCATCAACTGAATGTCATCCTGTCAGTGGATTGAGAGAGTCAAGGATCCTTTGGATCATGCAGTGAAAGATTAAACTGTAATGCAAATATACCAGGGGCAAGCTAAGAATGCACATAAATCTTCTGTTTAGGCGTTTTCAAATCTGTGAGTTCTCAAGTTTACAGCCCTACCTGGAGAACAGCCCATTTCACAGTCCATGCAGACTGAGCCAAGTATTTTATCCACCTTTGTAAGTGTAAATGGCTTTTCATCTTTTTCTAAATTATCATGTGATGAGACTCTAAGACTTGTCTTTCAAAAAATCCAACCATTTCAAGGAGTACTCCATTAAAATGGAGTTGCTCCATTGCTTTTTTTTCCACTTGGTTTTATAATTTTTATTTCTCTATCTGTTGGTAATGGAGCCCAGGGTTAAACATAACTTGGTCAGATGTTTCACTTCCAAAAGGCCTGAATGCATCTGGACATTTTTCATTGGCTTCTCTGAAGAACTTTTGCTAGTGTGACGTCTTGTGATTGATGAATTGAAGGCAGGATCAAAAGAAATTTTCTGCTGGAGCAAGCAAACCTTGTTTTCAGCAAGTAGTGAGGGACAGAGGAAACCAATAATGTTTGTTAACATGGGATGGTTTACGTTCTATGTTTTGCACATAAATAGAAGTTATATATAACTTCTATTTATGTGCAAATAATAACTGGGGTTGGTGTCTGTGCAACTGAGGTACTATATTTTGGATACAGCCAGTAGTCAATAATGTACAATATTTGGGCAAACTTGAGCAAGGGAAAAGTGAGTTAGACAAAACCTTGTAATAGTTTGTGTAATGCAGTCTGGGCTCTTAGCCCACCTCTACCCCAGTGGGTCCATTTATTTATATTCCACATGGCTACAAAAATGATGGAATTGAAGATATTTGTGATGAAAGGAAAACTTCTTGTCCTTTAATTTATGTTAGCATTGCTCAATTATTCACCGAAGTACAGAAATGAAATATGAAACAAATGCGAATAATGGAATTGGGCCAAGCTGTGTGTGTGATGTGTTGAGCAATCAGCATCGTTCTGGTACCTGCATTCAAACATTTTAGTATGAAGAGTGCTCCTCATTAATCTTATTCTTGTTCTGTCTGAAATCCATAGGTTTTTACTCTCTCCCAGACAACTCCTTTCCCCTCATACACATTATAGAAATTGAAAAGCATAGCTATAGCATGCAAAGTCGAGATGAAAATGGGGAGAAATGATGACTTGGGGAAACGTGACATTCACTGTTTCTAACAGAGAGAAAAGAGACTTCCCTGAATATGATACTTGCCTGGAATTTACGACTTTGGTATTTAGGTGGGCTCTAGGGCAGGTAGCACCTGCTTCCAGTATGTCATTGGCGAAGGTTATATTGGGCAAGATCAAATAAAAATGGACTTCTGCAGAATTTTAGTTCCATGTAACAGCCCAGAAAAAAGTTGTTCTTTGATCTCTGGGAGGTGCCTGAGCTCTGCACAGCACTTCACAAGGATAAGACAGAGAGTTGGGGCTGTTCTGCCTGGAGAAGGGAAGGCTCCAGGGAGACATTAGAGCACCTTCCAGTACCTAAAGGGGGCCTGTTAGAAAAATGGGACAAAATTTTTAGAAAGGCCTGTTGCAATATGACAAGAGGAAATGGTTTTAAAGTGAAAGAGGATCAATTCAGACTAGCTATAAGGAGGAAGTGTTTTTAAAATGAGGATGGTACAACATTGGCACAGGTTGCCCAGAGAGGTGGTGGATGCCCAATCCCTGAAAACATTTAAGGTCAGGTTGGATGGGGCTTTGAGCAACCTGATACAGCTGAAGATGTTCCTGGTCATTGCTTTTTTTAAATAGCTGGAAAGCTAACACAGAAGACTTCTAACAGCTATGGAAAACAGCTGGACTGCTTAGGTGTGGACTCCCTGGACAACTCGATGATTTGAGCCATAAAAAGAAATTTCTTTAGTCAGCCAGGCTTTCATCAGCAGATCTCTGTTTTCAGACTTAAGCCTGTATTGTGTTCCACAGTTTTGCAGGTGAGGGAACTGAGTCACAGAGCATTTAATTGTCTTCATCATACCTGCAGACCTGGAAACAGCCAAGAAGTACCAAGCTGCTATTCCTCACAGTGTATCTCAGAACCTGATGCATTGCTTGTTTCCAAATGATTGTATTGGTGGCTCCCTCAGTAACTGTCCACACTGATTATTTGATATGCTTTGTTTTCTAGCTGATTTTTTACTATGGAACTGGAGACAGCTGGTGTCCACAGCACTACTATGATGAGATCAAAATGGATTTTCCAGATGGGGACATTCGGCTCTGTGAGAAAGGGCTCCGCCACGCCTTCGTGCTCGATGCCAGCAAGGAGATGGCTGCCATGATCACAGACTGGCTACAGGATGATCTGACCAAATTATAAACACTAATTCAGTAATTAACAAGAAAATGATGTAATTATTTTGTGAACGTGTAATTTTTTTGTGAGAGAGTCTGTCTTATTTTTTTTCTGTTTACTATAGATTATGGCTTGTTTTCTATTGAGATGTTTTGGCGAAAGTTAAAGAGAGACTGGCTGGTCCAAAGTATAGTTTTATTGACTCAGTGCTTATGTAGTTTCATCCTGAGTCTTCAGGACTCCGTAAGACTTGGCAAAGGGTGGAATATTTATTGTCTGCTGGTGCTGTAGACAATGCTGATACAACTGTACCTGAGCTACTCCCACCTCACTCACTGCTGGAGAAGTGTTGGGATGTGGGTGGATCCTGGCCGTGGATCCTGGAGTGCTGTGGAAGGCCTGGCCCTGTCATTGTGTCTCACCCATCCGTGTAAGCCAGGTGCATGGCAGCCTGAGCAGCCCAAGGCCCTGGATAGCCCTGATGTTGTCTCCTCTGGGTCAGAGCGGGTTGGTGGTCAGCCTGAGTTTGGGATGAGTTCAGGAGAGATGTGTAGATCAGGTGTGTAGTTTCTCCAAGTCTCACCAGGGGTTTGGGACACTGCCAGGACTCCACAGGGTATTAGAAATGCCATAAGGTATCTCTGGCTGCTCAGCAAGGGAATACATAAGGATCCCTTGCCTGGAACATGGCCAAGTGTTTCATTTTTCAATTGACTGTAGAGAAGGGAAAGTACACTGGTCAAAAATGCCGGTATTTAAAGGTTAAAATGGATTGCAGAATCCATGTATAACAACTTCTAGGTGGCCTAGCTCTCCTAATGAAGTCCATGAGAACAGTGCTTGCTCAGCAACTTTAAAGAATTGAACCACTTTTGATGCATGTCTAAATTTCAGTTCTTTGCTCTAAGGACTGAAGTATGAAATTTTCTGCCAAGCCACAAATTAGGTAAATTCACCATCAGAAAACATCTGTTACTGTGCCACGGCTGCACCCATGACATGGCATGAACAATACTGTTGAGAACCAGACTCTTGCATGGTGCTGACAAGTTCACTGTTCCTCACATTTGGTGAACCTTCTCCTTTACAGATGGCAAAAAAAGTAGAAAAAAGCATCCTACCAGTTGTGATAACAAAAGAAGTTACAGGGAATAGCTAGAAATGAAAATATTGCAAGTAAGGGGAATAGAGCCAAGTGTAATCAGGAAAAGCTTTCTAGCCATGAACCTGTGAAATAGTCTCCCTGTGGAGTTCAGAGAGACATTTATAAATAAGCAAAACCCTACAGAGTATAGTCAGGGGATGTCCTGCCCTTGCAAACAGATAAATTTAGATGATGCATTGAGTATCTAACTTACATGATTTATTACCAGTTTTGATACGGGTGAGAATGGAGAATGTTCTCTGTGATGCAGAAAGATCAATTAATTGCTTTGTTTTCTTACACGATTATACACACCCCTTCCACTGCTCTCCAAACTCCTCTTGAACCTTTCACTAATATTTAGAGCAACTTGTAATAGAGTTCAGTTCCTGGGTATTTCGGACTAGTTTTCAAACCTGCAGACTGACAGTGGATTTAAGTGACCTTCTTTGTATCAGAAACTGGTTTAGCTTTTGAGACTAGCCAGTGGATTTTCCAATTACGCTGCAATGTAATGAAATGGTAGTGATGAGAGGGGCAGGAATGTTGGGAACGCAGTTTCAGCAGCATGGGGAGGAGGGGACTATGCCCATGCAAGGGATTCTGCTCACTGGAGAGTCATGGGACTTTCCTTCTTTCTACAGGTCCATTTTCAGTCATGATCAAAACAATCCTTGAGCTCACTTTAGAAGTCCATAGTTGTGTGTGTCTGTGTGTGCTTGAGTAGCCCCCAGATGTTGGCATCATCCCAACTGGATGGCCTTGTGACAGATGCTCCCCGCATCTGTTGGCTGAGGTGCTCCCTGGGGCAGAGCTGGGGAGGACGTGCACATACGTGGAGATACATTAGTGCACACACACGTGTACATGGCCCCTGGTTGTGTGTCAGCAGCATAAAAACTGCAGTTCACTCGGTTGTTTTGGTTTGCACATTGATCTGGTTGAACAAAACATTTGTTCTTCGAAGTATGTGGAATCAGGGAATTGACAAAGGCTCGGCTTGGGGGAGTTCAGCTCTTGTAGTGGATCTCCTGAGACCTGAAGAAATCTTGCATTAACCAAAGATGACAAGCAACTACTGCAGCCTGGAAACTGAAGCACCTATGAGAAGCAGTTGTTTACAGTGCATTATTCGTATACTTTGTACGAGGAATTAATTTAGCAATACTTGTACTTGACGTGTATGCCTTTTATACAAATGTTAATCCATTATACTAAATCCTAACTGCATTAAGACCTAAACTGAAATTAAGTCTGGTCAGTGATGACCAGATCTACTGCAGAAGAATGCCTTACAATTTTCTTAAAAAGAATTTTCTCTAGTATTATCAAAACCATATTGATTCTATTGCTACCTTCCTCCTAGAAGCTGTTACTGTAAGGCTAAGATCTGAAAATTTGCTACTCTGTTCATTGCTAAAGCACACAGGCCTGGTTTCCACAGCTGTATTTCTTGAGAGGAGCAGATCCCACACAGTGAGAATCCAGCTCCTCAGAGGCCCGTGGTGTTCATTGTCACCCCAGGCAAAGAGTGTCAAAAGTGCTTGTATTCCAAATGTGCCAATTTACCATGAAAACACAGTGTGGTCTTGCCTGTTTTAGACTATTTAAGAGTTCTTGGAAAACCTATCACAAATATATTGACTGTATGCTGTAGCACCTACTCACTGTCATTCACATCTGTGCTTGATTCTCACCACACGAGTAACCCTGCTAGTGCAGTGACTGACTCATGTGCAAGTGTTTTGCTAGATCGATACCTTTTATTAAAAGTACACAACTCCAATAACAAAAATAAAGAAATTTATGGTAAAATGTAACTCGATTCTTTGTTTTGGTAACTTGTTTAGTCCTAGTTCACCTCCTTTATTACTTCATGCATACAAAATTTACAAAAATACTTGCCAAACCCCAAATTTCACATGCGATGCAGACATTTGCCAAGTGCACAGAAAATCTGTGGGTGGTAGGCACCTGACTCGCTTAAGCATTTTTATCCAGATCCTCTCCAAAATAATCAATCAGTTTCCCCTTGCTGCCTCCAGCTCCGTGTTTGCTGCTCTGAATGAGCTATAGAGTGTGTGGATCAGTGAGGTTTGTCCCTTCAGGAAGCTGGATGAGTGCTTGCCCAGTGTTTATGGTGAAGAATTTGGAGTTGGACTCCAAGCTAAACACCAGATTCTTGACTCACGGAGACAGATTGCATACATGAGCCACAGCAGATAATCTCTTTTCTGCAGCTGAGGTCATTTATGTATTTATTTTACAGAAAATGGGTTTATACATGCATCCACTCCCCATCCCTTTCTTTGGTCTAGCTAATTGCCAGTAAAGACTTTAAACAAGATGTTCAATGTTATCATTTTAAAGTCACTCAAACTATTACTTGGATAAACTCACTACACCCAAGAGACTTGTTTTACTCTGTGTCACAGGTCATGCTCAGACTCCCAACTACAATAAGTTTCTGAGGCTCTTCACTTGCAGGCAAATGTTCTCTTTCCTGGCACATTTACAAAATAAGAATCCAGAGAGCGTTTGTGAGTGACCAGGAACTATTAAAACAGCATATATTTCTGGAACAGCTGATGGGGGTTGAGCACAAGCAGCAGATCCAGCAGTAACAGCACAAGCAGCTGCCAGGAGCGATCGCTGCTCTCAGTAGCATCACGCAGAAGTTATGGAACAGACTAACATTCGTGCTCAGATGGGACAGGCAGGGAGGGATTTAATTAAAAACTCTTTCAGACTGCTTGAGACGATAGTCAGCAGCCTTGGTTTTGCCTGTTGCAGGAATGTGCTTGCAGGAAAACAGTTGTGTTGCGGAAAGAAGTTTGCAGCAGCTAATAGTATACAGGGTGGTTTTTAAAACATCTGAGTGACTGTACCTGCCTGCAGGGTTTGCCAGTCAGACACTCAAAGGTCTTTCACCATCCTGGTTGAAGCAATTCACACTGAAGGAGGAAGTTGGGGGTGCCTCCTGCTTTCCCCCTTTGTGAACATCTTCAACAAAGCCCCCAGACTCTGAAATACTGCTCTTTGTACACTGAGAGGAGTCCATGAAGATGAGATGACTTGGAATTAGGAAAAACAGACTTTCACAATGTCAGGACTCATTTACTCCTCTTCCTTACCAGGCACCCTTAAAATTTGATAAGGATCCAGCTGTTCCAATCTAACTTGTAGGATACAGGAATACCATTTACAGAATATAAATGTTTTGAAGTGCCAAAATCATGCTCTCATCATGCAGAGGGTACTGCAGCTCATTGGTGCTTATAGAAAAGAACTTGTATTTTCACCCACAAAATAATCCCATAGGATTTTAAGCATACAGAGTGATCCAGTCCCAGTTCAGACCATGTCCTGTTTTACCAAATGCTCTGCATTTTCTTCCATTGTATTCATGTGTGACCTTGGACATCTCCTCTGTCCTTGCTGTGCCTTTGATTTCAGTTATAATTTGACTAGTTTATGTTGTCAATCACTGGAGTAGCCTGAAGTGCTGTGGAGTAAAAACCTATGTCAATTGAACACAACTCCCCCCACTCCCACTGGTTTCAGTGCAGACGTGGTGGGATCCCTGTGAGTAACCATTTGCTCTCACCCTTCAATGTTCTGTTGAAAACAGTTTGTTAAGATGGCACATTCCTGTAAAACTGCTCACAGGCTGGGCCAGGGGGCAAGGGGGCAAATGCCATCCTGCCTCCCTCCCCAGAGCACCTTTACCAACAGACCCCCTCAGCCAGAGTGACCATGAAATGGGCATGTGGGGATGCAGGACACTGACCAAAAAGTAGGTCCTGCTTGGTCTGTTGCTCCATGTGCCACTGGGAATAGAAATGACCATGCCTTACTCCAGCTGAGCCATGTGTTTCTGTATGTGCTTGAGAGGAAGAAACAGCCTAGAAAATACCAGAATTTTAAGAATTTTTAAGTCCTTCAGGGAAACGTCTCTTTTCAGTTCTCCACGTTTCTTCTGAGTCTTGAAAGCTGAGTTTGCTCTGGTATGTATAAAACACATACCTGATTGCCTTCAGGACTTCTTCCAAGCCTCCAAATGTGCATTACTTCACACCTGCATGTTCACAGTACTGTGTGCTTAGGGATGTAGCAGAGAGAGTCATAATCCTTGTTACCTTCACTCTCTGCCTCCAAGGCACGTGGGTGATGTCCATTGCAGGAGCATGTGCTAAAGCACCCCACTCTCCATCCAGTCTGTCCTTGACCACTTCCAGTGATGGGGCACCCACAGCTTCTCTGGGCATCCTGTGCCAGAGCCTCACCACCCTGACAGGAAAGTATTTCCTCCTAATATCCAATCTAGTTCTCTTTTAGTTTTAAACCGCTCCCCCTTGTCCTATTCCTCTTTTTAATATGCCTCCCTTTGAGCACCGAAGGCCAAAATGAGGTCTTCATGGAGCCTTCTCTTGTCCAGGCTGCTGCAGTCAACGGAGAGATTCCTGTTTGGCAGGCTGGAGCTGGGTAGCTGCTCATCACAGCAGGTGAACACTACTCAGAAACACAGGGAAGAAGAAGTACATACGTTTTGATGATAAATCCATCACAAACACTCACTGTTCTGTGACTTTATTTATTGGAAAATACCTGTGGCTGACCTGGAAGGCAGTTTAAAATGAATGGGTATTTCATTTTTGGTTTAACACCTTAGGTAGCCCAGGGAATAAAGGTGGTTTACAAAGGCTGCTCTGACATCTGGTTTCAGGACACAGGCACAAGTCATCAAAAGAAAATCTTTCAGAAGCCTATTTATCAATAAAATATTTAATAAACTTATCTGTACAAAATATTAAAAAGGTTATTGAAGAGTATACAAGAATATTTATTTAACAAATATATACTGCTATATAATATATTCAAGAAAATATAGATTGCTGTTTACAGTTCATTTACAATCCCATATGTACAATCTATTTAAACTTTAGATACATACAAACAATGCATTTACACCATCACGTACAGAGCTATCTTCTTTAGAGATATTTCACACACCTCGACCTGAAGAAGCTGAACAAATACATGGATAGTTCAGAGGCACACACAGGGATACAAGTATTGCTTCAAAAATTGTAACTACTACAGATACAGTTATTGGAAACTTTTTTTTTTATATTCTCCTTTCTAATCAAAGAAAAGAACATATAAATAAAACCATGACTGACCAGCAGAGAGGCTCATTTTGTCAAGGGAACTCCAGAAAGTGTTGACTTGACTCTGGGATCAGAGCACACAATGATGGGATACAAAGGGACTGAGCAGACTGGATCACCTCTGCTCCCTGCTTCATCCGAGACGGAGCACCAGGAGCAGAGCAGGTCTGTGCTGCACAGACAAGTGTCCAGCTCCTGTGAGCAGCATCTCCACCAGCTTTTCCAGTGGGAGCTGCAGAGCAAGACAGGGCTGGTGACTCCAGGTGGGCACAGCCCCTGAGTCCTCAGGCTGTGAGAGCTCCATCTGCAAAGGCACTGCACACATGTGGCTTCAGCTGAAGCCTGTGGGAGCTCTGGATGTTCAGCACCTCAGGAACTCAGACCCTTCTTCAAAAGGTTAATCACTCACAGCAGGTGGGATGAGTGTAAGCAGGATGATCACCCCCTCCCTGGGCAAAGAGAGGACGAGCTGCTCCTACAAAATGCCCCATCCCCAGCTGATCACTTCCTACACCTGCACTTAACTCTGGCACCTTCAAGGACCGAAGCCTGGCCCCTCCACGTGTGACCATCCCTTTTCCTGGCCCCTCCCTGTGTGATCATCCCTTTTCCTGGCCCCTCCACGTGTGACCATCCCTCTTCCTGGCCTGTGGGTGCTATTTCACACTGCTGCTGCTGCTGGCTGAGCTCCTGTGAGCCCCTTGGTGCTCAGCAGTTCCTGGCACACAGCTCCCTGGGATGACCAGCTTGGGAGCTGCTAAGGCAGCCCTAAACTCCTCTTTATTCCCTACTGCTCTCCTCCCCTCTCTTCACAAAAGCAGGATGGAGGAAATGAATGAAACACCACAGAGAACATTACCATCTCCCCAAAAACTGGGACCAAGGCCAATGCCACAGCTCCCAGGCTTGGCCCAGCCTCAGGGTCTCATTTCTCCGATGATGGAGACCAGGGTGGCACCAGCACAGGTTGACACTGTGGCAAAAAGAAGGGGAGGGGAGACCTAAACACTCCCACCTTCCATCAGAAACACTCCCACCCTCCCTCAGAGAAGCACTTGAGTGTGTGACCCATCATGAGCAGGTCCCCTCCTCCCAGCAGCTTCAACCCTGCCAGACCTGTCCCCTCAATGTCCCCTGCCCAAAGGCACAGACTGCACCACACTCTCCTGCTGCTGAGACTCAGCTGTCCCTTCCTCACCCTCCTTCCCCCACCAAACACCACAGCAAGTCTCCACACTCCCTGTCCTGAAAACCCAAAGCACGAGCACAAGTATCAAAGCAGAAAAGTGAGCTTTCAAAATGTACAACTGAGCTATTAAGTGGTGATGACAGAAAAATGGAGAGCAAAACCTACTGAAAAACCATTGAAAATGCATGGAGTTCTGGTTTCATCCATGGAATGGATGGGAATGGATCAAGCTTTGGTTTAAGATTTTTCAATACCAGCTGCATGAAAATGCTGCACAGCCCAAGCTTCCTACCCTAGTCCATCCATTCAGCAAGAATCAAACCCAGTGCATTGATCAGCCTGCCAGTGCTCCTTCCCACCACCACCTGCATCAGGCTCCTCTCCAACATGGAAAATTCAGGGGTTGTTTGGGTACTGCTGCCAGTAAAAGTGAAAAGCAGCCATAGGGCTGTTTGTGTCTTGAGGTGCAAATAGGCAAAACATCCTTTAAGATGTAGGGTGGGCTCCCTGTTCAGTGGGTTAGACCAGCACAAATTCCAAAATTTTGTCATTTTCTGAAGGCTCAGATCACTGGCTGATAGGATGTATGTGATTTTCAGAGACATCTTTGCACCTCTATGTACCTCACAACACGTTGTACTGGGAGCACAGAGCTTTGGATGAAGGACTGAATGCAGCTGGTTTTACCTTGGAGGACATAAACCAGCTATGACAAAATTGCAGGTGTCACACACACCAGCTTGGTGGAACATCTCACTCTTTTACCACTCATTAATTGATAGATAGGAAAGACAGAAAAACTCTCCCCTTGTCACACAAAGTCGCAGGCTCCTGATCATCAGCAACACCCCACCCACAGAACAAGTACTCCCCAACTCCTTTCCTCATTGTGTTTGCATGGAGGACACACTCCCACAGTGGGGACACCACTACACTCTGCTCCTGCCACCCAGTATCTCCATTCTGGCCCCACAATAAGGGACCCCTGATGCCAAGGGAGCTGCTCTAAGGCCAGTGGGACACACATGATCTACTGCTCATGAGGACTTGAAAAAAGAATCACACTGCTCTCAAAGATCTTGCTTTTTCCCACACAGGTTTTTCTATCCACTCACAAGAGAGAAGAAGAAGAGAGAAAAACTCACACCACAACTCCAGCTGCACCTAGGACAGGGGACACAGCAAGTGATTTGAGGGACCTGCCCAGCCAGGGTCCATGTGATTGCCCTTTGTTCTGATCACCTTCCAAAGACAGTGGCTCACAGCCCCATTTCAGGTGGCAGCCTCTGTGCAATACCAGGATCTCGTTGCCACTGGCCCATGGAGTTTTTTCTCCCTGGCACATGGCCCTACTGCCCCAGCACAGACAAGAGAAGGCACTTAGATTTCAGAACTCACTCCAGAACTCACTCCAGTTCAGCAGGAAGCCATGACATTTCCCACCAGTTTTAGTCCAACACAAGTATGGCCTGGGCTGGTATTTATGATGTATCTGCCACATTAAATGTGTCCTGTGGGTTTTGATGTAACTGTAAATGCTGCTGTTGATACAATCACAACAAGAAGAAGCTCACCACAAAACTTGTGTTAAGGCTGGAGAGCAAAGCCATGGCATCCCATCAGCATCCAAGGTGCTCTGCGCCATGTGCCCAGCTGAAGCCCCTGGAACCTGCATTCCCAGAGGGCCCTAAGTAATGCCCCAGCCTCTCTTGTCTCTTCCCTGCTCACAGCAGGGTGTGTGAATGTTCTGCTGTTCCGTGGGGGCCAGCTCAGGTGACTGTCCCTAAATACCACTTTTGGGTGTGTGGGATAAGGGCTGAAAGCTGTAAAAGGAGCTGCTTGCTTTGCAAGGGGACCGTGATGGATAAATCACTGTGGCATTACCCAGAGAGCTGCACAGCCAAGGACGGAGTGAAAACCCACGGGGTGCAAACACACGCAGGAGTCACTGGCACTCAGACCTGGGCAGAAGGCTCAAGGCTCGGGGTTTGCTTTGAATCAGAATTGGTGTCTTTGCAGCCTTTTCCTTATGGGCATGCCAACCATCAGTCAGCAGGCAAAGAGGATGTGGCTCCATCTGCCAGTGCTCATCAGAAGTGAGGCCACTGGGATCAATGCAGCTGAGCCAGGATGAAGCCACATCCAGTCCTTTCCCCCATGAACCCTTCTCTCTGCCAGAGGATGCTGATTTCCCTCCTATCGTTGAATTTGAAGTATGATGTAAAAAAAGAAAAAAAAAACAGATGGGAGGGTGCAGATGGTTATACAAGCCCCCTATTTTAAGAGAATGAAAAAGCAATTATTCCTTTAAAAAAAAATCTGTGATTCTTGGGAAGTATTTCTAGGCCAGAAGCACCCCTGGTCCCCAGGGTTAAACAGGGCATAAAGTCATTTTGCTTCTGACTGTTCCTGCAGGCAGTGGCTTGAGCACTAGCTCAAGGAGCCCCCAGACAAGGCACACACACCAGTCCCTGTCCCAACTGGGCAGGCTTCCCCAAATCCCAGCCCCAGTGCTTCCAAGTCAAATGGGATCACTCTGCAAGTTTCCCTACTGCTGTGCAATTACATTTCCATGTCAGAGAGGAGGGAGCCAGTTAAGCAGGGATACACAGTCTTTTTCAAATGCTTAATATTTCTAGTTTCACTGTAATTATATCCTGCAGATAAAAATGGTGCTCAAGGTCAAACAAATCCTCCAGGAGAATATGCACTGCATGGAAACTGTTTGGGTTTTTTTTTAACTGGAAAGGTTGTATAAATACTGCAGATTGAGAACCTATAATTATCCATTAAAATCACTCTGAGTCTGCTGAATTAATATTTGTCCATGTTCAGCCTCTAGTCTCATGTTTATAAAGTTTACATGTGCCCAAAAATCAGCTCAGGCAAGAGGCGACTGATTAGAAATACATTTTTTCTGGACCTTTCCTTTTGCATTAGAGGGTGATGGTCTGTGGAGGAGCAGCTCCAGGGATGGGGGCTGGGCTGGGCGACCACAATCCTGCAGCCAGTGCCCCACTGCAGTGACAAAGGCAAAGGCAGGACTCACTGCTCCATGCCCTCTACAGATGCATCCCTCTGTTGCCCTCCAACAGCTCAGGGCTGAGGGAACCTCCCTGCCCCGGAAAGGCTTTCACACCCCCAACTTCCATTTAGAATCATATGATCATTAACGCTGGAAAAGATCCAAGTCCTACCACCAACCCTGCACCACCACCATGTTCATCATTAAACTATCTCCCAAGTGCCATATCCACACGGATTTTGAACGTTTCCTGGGATGGTAACTCCAACACTTCCCTGGGCACAGCTTTACAACTCTTTCTGTGACTTTTCTTCTCCCAGTATTTTAATCCATATTTAAATTTATTTAATATAATCCAAACCTCTACACATTTGCAGCAGCTCTGATGGTTGTTGCCCAAGTCTAATCCCACGGTTTGGGTGCAACCTCCAAATCTGCCTGGGAATGGAGAGGCAGCTCCTGCAGTTGTCATGCAGGGATTCATCAAGGGGGCAGTGGTGGCTTTTTCTCTGGAAATAGTTGTCTAGGAACAGTGAGCAAAGTGACAGCCAAGTCCTGCAGCTGATACACTCCCGAGGGGAGCAGCACAGCAACCCACCAAAGCCCCAGCTCCACTCTCTTCCAGCCTTGCCCTGCTCACAAACATCCCCCTGGAGCAGCCCCAGCCAGGGAGCTGCCTCCCCTCACTCCTTAGAGGAGCAGATAAAGAGGGTTCAACTCCATCCTCTGCCCTCCTGTTGTCCTCCAGGGGTTGTTTTCCCAGGAAAGGAACAGGTGGCACCTGGCACAGTCCCCAGCACCGCTGGGCTCCTCTCGGGGGGATGAAGTTTGCTCCCCCACCAGACACTGCAGCCAGGAGAGCCAGGTCTGGTTCCCACATGGGTGAAACCATGGACAGCATCGCTGCCAGCAGCAGCCTCTGCACTCTCCCCAAATCCTCCTCTCTCGTTTATCACAGTGATCCAGGCTATGGAACTGCAGCAACTGAGCCACTGCTTTTGTCCCCAGGACCAGCAAAGCCGTCGTGGGGTTCTGGACATGAACCCCAGCAATGGGCACTGACCCAGAACTGGGGTTGGGGACCCAAGCTGTCACCCTGCTCTCCATCAGCAGCCTCCAGACCTGAGGAGGGTGATAGCTGTCTGTTCCCCATGACTGTGGCTGAACAAAAAACACAAGAACTGGGAATCACACACACTGGAGTCATGTCCCCTTGGGCCCAGTCTCACAGATCTCAGGACACCTTTTTGGTGGAGGTTCACAAGAGTCACCAGCCAGCAGGGGCTGCCAGGAGCTATATATATCTTGCCTGGATTGGAATTGCCCATGAACCTTCAGCACAAATATTTGGAGGAAGGGGAGGGGGTAAAAGAAACAAAAACATTTTTGAAAATTGTCTCAGCAGTGAGAAAAACTATCAAACAACCAAAGGCAATTGAAAAATTAGGTACTTCCAAAGCTTGGTAACTTTATAACTGATGTGGAATCCAGCAGCTTGAGCACAGCTGTGCCAACCTCCTTCCCCATCCAGCTGTGCAGAAGCCAAAGGGCAGAGGAAATCCACAAATCCTCATGCTGACCCCTCCTCACCCACTCAGGAACCCTGGCCTCCCCAAATGCTGACAGGGAGAAAACCCATGGCATGGACCTGATCCTTCCTCTCCCCCCCATCCTCCATCTCTGAGCATCTCCCTAGGGATGGGTACATCCTTAGCATATATTTACATTTGTGCTGAGGCAGGGAGATGGGTTTTCCTCTTGGACACATGGATGTAAAGCCAGAGGGGAGCTCTGCAGGTGTCATGAGACTTAAGGGCAACAGACTCACTCCTCTGAGCTGCCACCAGCCGCAGCCTGAGGATGCAGAGCAGGCTCTGTGTGCAAGGATGGAGGGAGGCTAAGGCTGTTATCTCTGTGGGTCTGTCCCTGTTATCAATGGGCACAGTTTAATTCCTACAGATGCACTTGGGGGGAAGGTGCTGTTGGACCTCATCGAGGCTTTTCTGATCTTTGTGATCATTTGGATCTCAGTAGAGTTCTTTGAGGCAACCCCCTCTCTGCCCTGGCCAGGCTGAGCCCTCCCAGCAGAACACCCCTGCCATGGAGGATAACTGGATTCATGGAGGAAAAATCCTATGTTTTCCAGCAGGGATTTATCTCCTCCAAAAGGAAACTACCATCGCCAATAAGCACTGGTGTTTACACACCAACACCCTGCCCACAAGAAAAAACAAACTGTCAAACACAAAATCTGTGCAAATACATCTCTGGTCTAAGCCAACCCACCCATGAAGCCAAAGTTTGGTACCAAAAGCCACTGAGGTGCAGCAGAAATGTTTCCCAGCATCCAAAGCACACCCTGGCATGGATGAAGGGCTTCTCTGGTTTAAAGGTGTAATTTATACTCAGCTCCTGAGTTACTCAAACCCTGCAGCCCTTTCAGCAGACGTCAAAGCACCCCCGCTTCATGTAGGAGGCCCTGAGGGTAGCACTCAGCCCTCTGCATGGGAAAGGTCTGTTCCTGGAGGATCCAGCTCCCTTAATGGAGCAGGGAGCGGCCAGCACTCCAGGGAGGGACACAGCTCCCTGGGAAATCGATGCCAAAGAAAGATAGGGTGGAGCTTAGTGCTTTTAGAGATTATTTGGAAAGAGAAGAACCCGAGTGAAATGGCTCTTCTCTAGGGAGCTCAGGACCTTTGTTTCTCTCCAGACATGCTCAGGATTGCTCTGTGACTTGTGGGTCTGATGCTGGGTTCCCAGTGTGCCTTGGAAATGGAGTTGTGTGCAGGAAAGGGAGGGGACCCCACCAACGAGTACCTCCTGCAGGACACAGACAACAGGGCCAGCGCTCCCAACCATGTGGAGTGGAGGCATCTCCAGCTAACACCTCCCAGGGCCACTCCCATCTTTTTGAGAGCACAAGCTCTGCTTCAGACCTGACTCTTTTAGCCTGCAGTTCTCCTTCCTTCCTGTCTCCACCAGCAGACTCACAAACCTCTCCCCACTGCAAACAGGCCTGGATCAAGTGATTACAGCCCACTCAGACACAGGTTCTCCACTCCCTGCCTTCCCCCATGGATTCCTTATTTTTCCACCAGGAAACCCACAGCAGCAATATGAAGGCAGCCAGAAAAACTCCTTTAACTCAAAGAAAAGAGCATTCCTACCTCATCTCAATCCCACTGCCACAGCCGGAGGGTGATGCTGACCTGATCCCTCTGCTGCCAACACTGCTCCACCTCCCCCCACCCCCAGGATATCATTCCCAGTTGAGACAATTTTGGCTAGACATTTTCCAAAACTTTTGGGAAAGAAGTTCTCAGCTCCACTTTGGCAAACCAGGTGTATCAGTCAGAGCTCAGAAGCTGAGGAGACATTCCCCTGGGGCTCTGCCAAACTGTGTGTTCCCCCTTTCCAGGGGGGAACAGGCAAGGCACAGAGATGGTGTCAGCCTCACAGTCTCAGAGGGGCATTCCCCATCCCTCTTGGGGTCATGGCCAGAGTGGCCCAGGAAAGATAGGGAACACCTGCTCTGAGCTTGGCTTTTGGAAAGGCACACACCAAAATGTGTATGTGTGTATATATATATATATTTTATATATATATATATTTATATTTATATCTATAAAATGGGCAGAGCTGCTGAGCAAGGCCAGGAGGGGTAAGGAGAGCTGCAGAAATTGCTACCTGCAGCCACACGTCTCCACGACCATGTCCTCGTACTGTTTGTAAACCACATTGTTCCCGGAGTCTATATAGAGGATGCTGATTGGGCTGAGCTTGGAGGGCACGCAGCAGCTCGGGGGGGTGGACTCTGGGTCCATGGAGTTCATCAGGGTCTGGATAATGGCGTGGTTGGTGGGCTCCAGGTGGGAGCGCAGGGGGAAGTCGCAGACCCCCTCGCAGTGATACGCCTCGTAATCCAGGGGGGCAATTATCCAGTCATCCCAGCCCAGCTCCTTGAAGTTCACGTGCAGGGGCTTCCTGCTGCAGCGGGTCTTCGCCTTCTTCCCGTGACCTCTGCCTCCAGACCGGGCAGCAATGGTGGTCCTCCTCTTCCTCCGCTTGGGATACGCCTCCTGGCCGGGATCGGGGGGCTCCAGGAAGGGGGGGCTGCCCAGGGCCTTGATCTTATCCCGGATCTCCTTGAAGAGGTTCTCCTTCCTCTGGGTGTGGGAGAAGGCCACGAGCAAGGCTCGCTCGTGGGGCTGTTGCCGGGCTTTGCCAAAGCCCAGCTGCCGGGGCGGCAGGAGCTGCCCCGACTGATCCGAGACGATCCTCAGCAGGAAGCACAGCAGCTCTCCCGAGAGCGATCTCCGCCTCTGATCTCGCAAGGCCTCCCAGACATCAAACACCTCCCATCTGGAGGAGCCCGTGTCCAAAATGTCTGCAGCCCTGGAGTCCAGCAGCCGGGGCTCCTCGCCGTCCTGGCTGGGGCAGGTGGCAAGGAGGAGGTGGTGGAAGGTGCCTTCGGGGGACAGGGCCAAGCTCCGGTTTTCAGGGAGGGAGCGCAGGATCCGCAACTCTGCGCCCGTCACCTCCTCTGCCTCGGGCAGGCTAGAGATGTCAAAGAGGTATCGCTGCTCGAAGGCAGATGGGGAGGCATCTGGAAGAGATAACAGAGGGGAAAAAAAAAAGGAAAAAGAATTAAAATATCAGTAAGCCAAAGCCGAGCTCTCATTATGGTGAGGTGCAAGGGATGCAGAGCTAATGGGAGAGATCTCACTGTGCAGCACGGCTCCCTGAGCATCCTAGCAGGACACAGTCTGTGTGTCCTGCATCCACAAGAGTCACTCTGGCTGGGGACACCAACAACAAATGAGGAGAAGGTATTGAGGGAGGGAGGAATCAATTCAAACAAGAGGCTTCTCATCAGCACTCTTCCCCACACCCTGAGGAGGTAGCACATTACCATCCCCAATCAGCAGGTTGTCACCAATTTCTTCTGCCCCAAGTGTCACACACATACACATGCTGTTAAAAATCCCATTTTCCCCTCGCAGACAGGCACAGGCACACAGGTCTGATAGAGGCACTCCCAGAGGCTGTGAGCCCAGCCTCAGTTTGTCACTAGTTTTGGTGGATCTGAAGACCTGACACAGAATTGTGCAGTTTCTGGCACTGAATAAATACACTCAATGTGAATTAAAAAAAGTAACACCAAAGGAGGTGAAGCTGAGAATAAGAGATTAATTGAGTTCTGGGAGGGTTGTTTTTTGTTTTCTCCCTCGTTAACGAGAAACCTGACCTGGGCCTGCTGCAAACATCTCTGCTGTGCCCGGAGCGCCCCGACCCGCTGCCGGCGGAGCCCAGCTCGACACTCCCGCCCGGCACCCGCCCAGCCCCGCCGGCAGCGCCGCAGGGTGCAGCCTGCACGGCCCCCGGGGGCGAAACTGTCTTCTCTCTGCCATTTGCTGCTGCTGCTATTATTATCATTAATAGTAGCATAATTATTCATTATAGTTATTATAATTACTATTGGAAAAGCAGATCTAAAATTCCTATGAGGAGCAGATAAGAGCAGATAAGGACATCCCTTTGAAGAGTTCATCTGGTTTCGTTTTGCGCTGAAACTTCCCAGGACCTGTGCGCAGTTTTCGCCCAGCTCTCACAAATCGAGCACTGCCCACCCTCCCACCGAAAGCATCCTCCCCCCCGGTCCCGCCTCGCTCCCCCGACGTTTCCCCTTCGGATTCCAGTAAACCCCCTCCCGCAAAGGCTGCCGGCAGGATACTGCCCATTCTGGGTGTGGGAATGGGGTTTGGAGAAGGGGCTTGGGGGGCTCTCCTACCCCAAGGCAGCCGGCCCCGCTTTTGAGTTTGCGTTTTCATTTTATTCGATCAGGAATGTATTATTTTTGTCCCCCAGCCGAGCGAACTTGGCCGGCAGGGCACGAAGTACACATGTATTTGTTAGGAGTATACCGTTAGGTGCGTATATGCATTTGATTACCATCATTAGATCCGCGGGTATGAAGAGGGCAAATGAGGAGGAGGAGGGAGAAGCGGACCGCGATGCCGATCTCAGCCGGCGGCGTTAGCGGGAGCCGCTCCGGAGCGCCCCGGCCCCAGGGTCCGAGCACCCCGCGGCTGCGCTCCCTCCCCGGCCCGGCCCATCGCCGTGCCCCGCGAAGTTTTGCGGGCTGCAAAGGCTCTGCCGGGACGGGGGATGCAGCGCGGAGAAGCTGCTCTGAAACTGCGCCGCAGCCGCCGGCCCCGCATCAGGTGGCGGGAGGCTGTCACAGCACAGAGGGGCGCCGCCCGCCCCGTCCCGAACCGCATCCCCAGCACCAAGCATCATCCTGGATCCCGACGGCGTGTGCAACCCCATCGCCACCCCAGACCCCCGCTCAGCACCACGCTCATCTCCGTCGGCAAACCCCTTCACTGGTGTCAGGCACAAACCTTTTGCTGTCCCCATCGTCATCCTCCTAACCGTACGCTCACGCACTACCCCACTCCCAGCCCTGTCCTGATCCCCTCTCCCATGCTCAGATTTACGCACGGCTTCATGCCCGTTAAAAAATCGGGACGCGCAGCCCCTATCCCGTGAAGCTCCATCCCCTCCAACCACCCCGTGCGGAAACCAACGCACAGCCCCATTTCCCAGCCAACGCACAGCCCTGTCCCAGGCACGGCCCCGCGCTCGGACCAACGCGCGAGCATCCTCTCCGTGCGCCACCACGTCCCCAAACTCACGTTCGAAGTGATGCACAACCCCGTGTGACCATCCCCACACCCACACAGGAGCACGATCCCCACACCCATGCACAGCACCGTTTCCACCCCCAAGCCCCATCCTCATCCCCAAGCCCATTCCCAAGCCCAAGCACCGACTTCTCTCCCGGCCGACGGCGGGGTCCCGGCGGGTCCCGGCCGCTCCGCGCTCCCTGTCCGGCCGCGGGCGCTGCGCTGAGCGGCGCGGGGGACGCGTCCCGCACTCACCGCTGCGCGTCCGCTCCGCGAAGCCCG
>VZRF01005926.1:0-36076 GCA_013396875.1 Vireo altiloquus | reverse complement strand
GCCCGCCCGGCAGGTGAGAGACCCCCAAACCACACCTCGGGCTGCGCCCCGCCCGCCCCGGCAGGTGAGAGACCCCCAAACCACACCTCGGCTCCGCCCCGCCCGCCCCGGCAGGTGAGAGACCCCCAAACCCCACCTCGGCTCTGCCCCGGCAGGTGAGAGACCCCCGGGCCCCCCTCGGACCCCGCCCCGGCTCTCCCGGCAGGTGAGAGAACCCTTCAGGCTTCGGTCCCCCAGCACGTGGGGACACCCGCACCCCTCATTTGGCGGGGAGAGCTGCGTCCCGCAGCCCCGTGCCAAGGTGTTACCCTAGCCTAACTGTGGGGCGGGATGGAGTTGTGTCCGATTTTGGAAGGCGACCTCAGCTCGGGATGGCGGGAGGGTGGGGAGCACCGCCACCTCTGTGCGCAGGGGTCATATTTCGGAGCGCGGAACCCCGCAGCGATGACTGGACCCCTTATTGGGGGGTGTCACCCACCACCCCGTACTGGGGCGGGGGTCCCGGTCCCACACGGGAGATAAGGCTGCCCCGGCTCTATTTCGAACGGAGGAACCGCTCCCCCACGTTTCGGGCAGAGCCCTTTCCCCCGACACTGCCCACGGGGTGATGCTGCGGCCGGGGCTGGGCCAGGAGCGGCCCGCTGTGGGGCAGCCCCGGGGCCCCGGGCTCCCCTGAACAGCCCCGAGCTGCCCCGAGCCCCCACCGGCCCCGGTAATTCCGCCTCGGGAGTCCGACACCGGAGCAAAACAAAGCCCCGGCCGGGCTGCGGGCTGATGTTTTCCCTCGCACAGAGGGTTTCCTTGGTAAAATTCAGATGTTTCCTTGGGTCTCGATTAAAATAACAAAGTGGGGTATTTACTAGGATGTTATTTCAAGTCTCTTAAGTCCCTGGTTATGTCTGTTGCGATTTCTCCGCAAATACAAAAACAAGCGCTGCGATGATTTATTTGAAGGAATGTAGGTGTTTCGCCAAAACAAACACGGCTTTTTTTTTTTTTCCTTCTCCCCCCCGAAACAATCGCTTCTCACGAGCATTGGTCACTGCAGCCTCTTGGATTTCTTTCTGCTGTAATTTTACAGGTGTTTTGTCACAGTATCGCGAGCGGGTTTCTAATGCCAACCAGCGGCTTTACTCGGTATGTACACACACGCTGTGCGGAGACACGGACGCTGCTCCCAGGAAATCCCCACCCCGAGAAATCCCTGTCCCATGCAGTGCTGGATGGCCAGGCCTGAGGCCATTTGCCCACCTTGCACAGCACTTGCAGAGTTTGCACAGCCTGTACACGGAGTGGGCATGGCTTGCATGGCATTTGCACGCTCAGCGTGTTCACACAGGCCTTGCACACACCAGCACCCCAGCAGTCTGGGATCTAACCCCTGGGAGCCCTAACCCAGCTGGGGCAGGAGGCAGAGGAAGGGCTGGCAAGAGGAAGGCTTCATTTACTGTTATTCTTTTGTCAGTCCATTATTCAAACCAGCCTGCTGCTGTTCAGATACTAAAGGCAATTTTTAAACACTGACAAGGCCTTCCAGCCCCTGAGGCCTCACTCCCCCCTGGCCAGGGTGCTGAGACTCCACTTGGGAGCCCTCACAGAACCAGAACACGGCAGCAGGGCTGAGTGCTCAGGGCATCTCTTCCCAAAGACAGGAAGGCTGGAAAGCACTGTCCGGTCCTGTCCCACTCAACTCCACATCAAAGAGCAGCCTCAGGCTCCAAACTGTGCTCCTGATGCTCCTGCTGCAGTGCATGGCAGTGCTCCCTTCCCAGTGCTGCCCAAGGAAGGGATCGAAAGGGCCAGCAAAAGGATGGAAGGATGATGTGATGGGAAGGACTGTCGAATGGGCAGATTTCTGGGCTTCTTGCTATGTTTTCTGGAGCATACTGCCTGGAATCATTCCACACAGACAGTTTTATGGGAAACGGTGCAAGGTACAAAAATGGTGAGTGTAGGCCTAGCCTCAGGCCCAAAAGACTGTACATTCTCGTGCAGGTTGGGGTGCATGTACCTGCCACACACGTGGAACCCCAAGCTTCACCAAATTCCCTGTGATTGGAACTGTCACTGCATTTTTGATGTGTACCTTTCAAAAATTAAAGTTACATTGGTGCAACAGATAGCTGTGCCTCCTGTTTATTCTTTCCCCACCCCTTTTTTGCCCAGAGACCAGTCCTCTTCTCAGCCTCCAGTGCGGCACCAGTGCCAAATCCCTGTCTGGAGCAAGCTGGCAGAGCTGAGCAATGGGTTCCTCTGCACCAGTTTGCACTACACCATCCTTGTCCTCGTGCACAGCTGTCCCCACGACAGAGCTTTGTGCTGCTGGGTGACAAAGCCAGATCCCTGTCCTCACAGTCTGTATGGATACCCAGACAAGGCACACACATACCCACACAACCCCAGTGACACGGACACACGTCTGTGAGCCAGACACACACTAGGCACACGTGCCCACACCAGAAGGTGCATGAACCAACACACACAGGTACATCAACCCAAGCAGCAAATCCTGCCCAGCTGTGCCAGAGGGTAGATGTGAAATCCCACAGCCCATCACCTCAACCACGCAGCGTCTATTGAGACACACCAGCACTGACTTTCCCATCTGTTCTCCATTGCAGCCTCATTTAAACCCTTTTGGGCTTTCTTGAATTTCCATCAGCCCAGCCCAGCCCAGCTGCAGGACCTTCCCAAGCCTCCCGAGCCCAGCACAGCGGCACAGCAGCTCCTGCCCCGGTCCTTCCCTGTGCCGGGACGGGCTCCCCTCTCTTCCACCGCAAAACTTTTGTGCATAATTTCACGCTGGCAAAAAGCCACCTTCTACCAGCCCCCTTCCAAACCCAAATTAGCATGCTGCTGCAGCAGCAGAAATTGGAGAGGAAAGGCTGCAGTTTTATTTTACAACTCAATTAGCAAGTTTATACAGAAAAAAACACCCACATAACTGAGGGAGATTTTATGTCTGCTCGGCTTCACCAGCAAATAGACTTGTTCCTCCTGAGGGCATTCCCCACTGCTGTGGGCACAGTGATGTGCTCCTGCCCATGGGGTCCTTCAACCAATGTGGTGATCCTGACTCCAACCCTGCTCACTTGCTCCACCTCTCTTTGCTCTTACGCTTACAGATCCTCTGGGTATCTCCATCACAGGCTGAAAAACACAGATTTGAGACTGCCCTGACACCCTGTTCACCAAGTATTAAATCAGAAGTGGGCCAAAACCTAAGATGAAGATAAAGGGCCACATTTGCCTCTAGTTTTTCCCTAAGAACCAATCCCAAATAACATTAAGCCAATGGCTCTATGCCCAGGAGGGATCTTGACTGCTGAAACAGCTTGCACCATGTCCCACTATAGTTTCTCCCTTCCTTGACCAACAGACCCTTCTGGTCAGGTTTTTGGAAGGAAGGGGACAGTCATCTCACTAAGCCAGTTTTCTTACTGGGAATATTTTTTGGATGCTGATTGCTTCAGGATCAGGAAGGAATCATTCCTGCCTGGCTGACACTTGTCCCCTCTGCTGCAGTCACCCTTCCTCTGCTCCCTATTTTTGTGCTCAGCACTGCCCTGCTTGCCCTCTGCATTGTCCATGGCAGCTGGGAACCTTTGCGTGTGGAGCACTGAATCATTTCCATGCACAAGGGTTGAGTCCTGCTCAGGGTGAATCACCCTACCATGTCTACACCCTCTTGTGCAGCTATGGGCAAGGTATCACCCTGGCAGAGGGGCTACCCTACTGATGCTCTTCAACACAGGAATGAATTTGACTTAACTAGAACCCCACCAGGCATGGAAGATCACTTCTCAAAGGAGGAAACTGAGGCAGAAGGGAAATCCTCAAGGAATAACCCTATGCCTCATGTCTCAGCCGCATTCCCAGAGCTCTACATCTCCACCTCACCTTCCCTGTCATCAGCCCTTTCTGATGGAATAGAAATACGCTGCAGTGACAAAACTCCTCCACGCTTCAAAACCAGAGGTGTTTGTGGCTGTTTCTGTTAGCTGAGCCAGTAGGGCTCCACCAACTTTTCAAGTCTTGAGCAAGTTCAGAGTGACCAGAATACTGATGCCAGTGCCCATTTGGAAGAGTGAGTTTTCATGTAGTGACCACATAAGAAGCCTCTTGGGGCTTCACTTAACAAATGTCTTCTAGCGACATGGCTACAAGTGACAGCAGGGCCAGCTCAGCAAGTAGCTAAGCAACAGCATCGTTTTCTTTCCAAATCTTCTAGCAACTCCTCCCAAAACTTAGTTAAACTGAAGCCAAGCTGAATTCTTTCTGATTGTCTGCACAGGGATATACAGGGAAGATAAGACAAACCAAGGTACAAACTCCATGCATGAAACATCAGATGGATTCAAGGACCCCATAGGCTGCTTTGCTTCAGGCCCAGAGACCTGATGTCAGCTCAGTTTGGCTGCCTAAAGCCGTGATTGTCTCTCATCACTTTCTATTTGAGCACTGTTCTCTAGCTAGGGGACAGGAGACTTATGGAAATGCTTTGCTGAGAGTTCAATCCTTCTGGACACAAAAAAAGCTTCTTGAAAAAGGCTTTCCTCAGGGAAAATTGTCCTATTCAGCATCTGGTCTACAGGGTCTGGCACAATCCACCTGAAAATAGTGAATCAAAACACAGTTGAGCACTCAGTCAATCCAAAAAAAACAAGTTGAGCCCCAAAAAAAACAAAAAAAAAAAAAAAAAAAAAAAGGCTGATTTGCTTTTTGAAAAGTGCAGAGTCAGCAAGTAATTTGTCAATGCACCAAGTACAGATGCTGGGTCATGGCGATGAGACCCCAAGTGTCCTCACAGTGATAGTCTAGGCCAGCATCTAGAAGGGGTGGGATTCACTTCCCTTCGTTCCAGCTTCCTTCTCAGCCTAACTAATCACCTTCTTCCCATTACTAGTTCCTGGAGGGAGAGCAGTATCTCCAGAAAGAAGTTCCGACAGCATTAACAGAGCCCAGCTGAGACAGCTGTTGCAGAGGTGAAGAAGGCCCCAGCTGCCTTTTCCCCACCCCTGGATGAACATGCGAGAAGTCACCAGGGGAAGCACTGTCCTACAGCTCTTCTCAAGCTCTGTTCCATGATTCCTTATTTTTACATATTAAATCCTTTGATGTCCACTCAGTCTTTTTTTATCTCATCAGCTTGCCACATCACTGTGTTCCTCCCCAACTTCTTGTCCTCTAACTCCCAGCCCCCTTGTGAAGGCTCCTCAGATTTGGGGGTTTCAGGGAGGAGAAGGGGAGACCTGGTTGGGAAAGTATTTGCCAGCGGACACCCAAGGGAACACCAGAAAAGGAACAGATTACCTCACCCCAATCTTTCCAGTTCCCAACTATTCCTAGGAGATTCCTTCTCTCCCTTCCCAGCCAGTGCTGCTCACAACTGTTGTGTCAGGCTCACTTCTCTGCCACTTGAGACAGGATTACTCCAAACAAAAACCAAATCCTTTGCTTTCTATTGCAATTCAAAGTCTTATCAATGACTCATGTTATTGGTAATAACTCCAATAATAACTCCAGTTATCTCACTCATAACTTTCAGGATGCAGCTGTTCACCACTATGAGCATGGAAGGAAGATGCTTGGGGATTTTTTTCCCTTTAAGTTATCTTCTCATCCTTTGGTATTGTTGCTACTTTTTCTCTCTCATTCACTTCAGTGCTCAAATCCCATGCTTTTATTTTCCACCATAAACCTGACAAATGGAATTAAATTCTGGCAAATTTGGTTTCCTGGACAGTTACTTTGGGGACACCCAAAGAGATGGGTCAGATGAAATGTGTGGAGGGCCAGAGAAGACCTGCCACCCGTCAGCTTCAGCCCAGCACTCCTCCCTTCGCCCCTCCATGCTGCTGCCGTGCTGGGCTGTGAGGAGGAGAATGAATGAAGGAAGGTGGGTGTGTGGGTGGGGGAAAAGATGTGGTGCAAAATCCTGTGTGACTGCAACTTTGCATGGTCTGCATCACTTCTGTCAAAGATTGTCCCTGACCTCCCTGCCAGGGCAGCATATCCTTCCATGACAGACATGAGTGGTTTGGGCCCCGAGGAGAGATGAGTCTCACCTGAAAGGCCCCACGAAACCAGCACAGACCATGGGGCAAACTGCGCAGTTCACAAACTAATTCTTACCACTGGTTCCTTCTGGTCTCCTATCCAGTTCTGCATTTTAACCCCATAATTTCTGCTTTCTTTTTCCATCTTGCCCTTTCCAATTTTTTGTTTTGTAAACATTTCATGCCGTGGGCCTGTCTGTCCTTCAGCTGCTGAACAGCAGGAGAAGCTCAGAGAAGAACTCATCCCTCTGGGTCACCCCATCGCAGCTCAGCAGAGAGGCCGGGTGGCTGCGGTGGGACCGAGCATCCTCTGGAAGCCTGCGGACAGGGCTCTCCCAGGGCAGGAGCACCATCTCCTGGAGAAGGGATTTATAGCACGCAGGTGTTTCCCACCGCACAGATGGAATGTGGAAGGCACTAGCTGTTTGGAAGGCACCCACCCTGGTTTCTCTCCCTGTAGGCTGTGAAACACACATAAAGCAACCCAGTACAAGTGTGTCCTGTGTACAGAGGAGGGAGATGGAAAACTGGCCGAAAATGGGAATACATTTTGTGGGCACATCTCTTTTTCTCTGCGCTGTGCATTAGACCGATTTGAGTGTGAGTTGCAGGATCAGGTGTTAAAGTTTTTACTATGGGTGTATCAGGTGAAGTTCCATCTTATTTCACAATTGAGACTCTGTCTCAAAGAATCATCGAATTAATACAAAGAGCAAATCACATCTTGCTTAAGGAAGGGTCCTTTGCATAGTTTTGAGGTGTAACTCAGAACAAGCTTTCTGCTTGTATCTTTCCATTGGTAAATGTAATAAAAGGTAATATATGCAATGTATTACATCCTGCAGACCCTGTATATTTATTTAGTTCTCCCACTAAAGTTAAAGGCATGCCTGGGCAGGGGCAGCTACACGGATGGAGCCACTGGCACACTCCAGTGTGGGATGTCAAGTGCCCATTTAGGGACAACCTCGATTTCCTAACACATCATGGAGGTGTTCACAACTGCCTACCTCAGCTCTTTGAAGACAAGATGGTGTGGGCTGTACAGACACCAGTATTTAGGTAGCATCTGTTTCTGCCTCAGTAAGAAAGGCACAGACCTGTTATTTAGAGAAGGACAGAAAGATGATCACAGGAGTGGAGCACCTCTCCTATGGATACAGGCTGAGAGAGCTGGGGCTGTTCGGCCTGGAGAAGAGAAGGCTCCAGGGAGACCTCACTACAGCCTCACAGTACTTAGAGAAGGCTTATAGAAAAGAGGCAGAGCAATTTTCTTCACACAGATAGGAGAAAGGGGAACAGTTTTAAGGAGAGATTTAGATTGCATACTAGGAAGAAATTCTTTACTATGAGGGTGGTGAGGCACTCTTACCCAGAGAAGCTGTGGATATCCTATCCCTGGAAGTGTACAAGTTCAGGTCGGATGGGGCCCGCTGTTAGGGGAAGGTGCCCCTGCCCCTGACAATGGGGGAGGGGGGTGGAGGGGGGACGTAAGGCAGGGCAGAACAAGATGATATTTAAGGTCCCTTCCAACCTAGGCCTTTTTAATGATTTACATTTAATGCAGGCAACACGCTCGCTTTGCCTTGCCCTCTTGTCTGTCCTTACACACCTGAACATTTGTGTAGGTTCAGGCACCTGAGACAATATCATATTCTTTAATGTGAATATATGGTGCCACCTGAGACATCCAGATCTCCAGCTGCCTCAGAAAAGAGGGGGGCATTCTACTCTGCCTCATTGACCAGCACCATGTCTATAGATCTTCTCCAACCTAAATGATTCTGTGAGTCTACAGGGGTGTCCTGGGTATCATGCAGCCTGCAGAGAAACCCCACGGACCTATTTAAGCACCTGAGAACATGACTTTATGAAAAGATCATCAGAATTTAGTAAGGAAAAAATAAATAAGACAGGACTTTCTGATACTGAAGAAATCCTTGAAGAGCACAGCACTGTGTGTGGGTCACTTCAGCAGCCCTGCCTATTTCTGGGGTTCACACATTGATCTCACCAAGTCAGTAAGTCAAAATATGCCATTTTGGGCTCCTTCATCTGTGTCCAGAAGAAAAGTGCAGCTCAAAATGATTTAATATGACTGGGTCCTGTATGAAATGAAATGAAATGACTGTCAGGAGAGCAGCTGCTGATTTGCTAACCAGCACTTCACACTCGGAACAAGGAAGTGTTAAATTCTGCCTCGGGCCTCACCCTGCACGCAGATTCAGTCTGGGCTGACAGTTTTATCTTACAGGAGTCAAAGGCATAGGGACAGTTAAAGGTTGTCCTGGGCCTTGATGAATTACCAGCATGGAAACTGCAAGTGAAGCCAGATTTGAATCTTTTCCATAGATTTTCACTCTGAATCTTCTCCATAGATTTTTTCCTCTGTACAGTAATGGCTTGTGGATTCAGTATTTATAAGACAAGCTGTGAATGTAAAGACTCATAAGCTCTTCAGGTGGACATAATTGTGCAAGCAGAGGTAGCCACTTGGGCTACCTTTATACTAAATTAAATGTTTGTAGGAACACTCATTGGTACCAAGGTCAAGTGCTGTGGATCAGCCCACATCCACATGGATAAACTCCCATCATCTCCAAGGCTGATGGTCATGTACAAGCTGTCAGCTGAGAAAGGTCCCTTGCCTGTGTTAACAACTCAACTTAGGAACTCTTCATCAGGGTCTGAGTCCAAAAACACAGCAGAGACCTTCTTAACTCTGTGACAATGCTGACTTGGCTCCCTGGCACTATTTAATTTGCTTGTGTAAATGAAATGCTGGAGATCCTGGAGATCAGGCCAGGGTACCTGCGTGTAGAAAACCTAGGTCATTGTCAGAATTGTCTGTGGCTTTGCCTTCATTCTTTCAAAAGCTTATTCCAGCCTGGCTGGGCTGAACCTTTGCCAGCCAAGAAACAGTGGCTTTTCTTGATGGAATAAAGATGATTAAAAACTATTTAATTAAAAAAACATGAATTTAAATACCCATGTCCATGACCTGGTGAAACCCAGAATCTGTCAGCCACTTCTAGGTAAGAGTCAGATCACCTGACTTAAAATGCTTGTTCTAAAACATCTGTGAGCTAAATCCAGCTCCTGGAAAAAAGGTCTGGGCTTTTGGTATTTGGTGGACAGCTGAGAAGATGTCAGCAAGAGCAACGAAGAACATTGCCCTGGGGAGAGACTTCAGCCAGTGCTGGCTGGGACCCTGGGACAGCCTTCACACCTTATTTCACTCTCCTTCACATCTTCGTTTTTCTGTCTCTGTAGTAACAGGTCCATGACTGCTCTTGTGGACAGCTTGGGAAAAAGAATAAGGAAATACTAAAGGTGTATTTACAACCTTGCACAGAGTTGGTATGGATGTTCCTGCTGGAGAGCCAGGAAAGAAGAGTATCTTCCATGCAACCAGTTTTTCCTCAATTCCTGCACTTCTCTTTTTA
The DNA here is from genome assembly GCA_013396875.1 of Vireo altiloquus. Classification (NCBI taxonomy): domain Eukaryota; kingdom Metazoa; phylum Chordata; class Aves; order Passeriformes; family Vireonidae; genus Vireo; species Vireo altiloquus. The sequence goes on along the minus strand of VZRF01005926.1, from coordinate 26,571 downwards.
CTCCACAGCTCAGCGCAGCCCAAACCACTCCCCCTAACTGTGCAATACTCGGGTAGCAATTACCATTCTGGATTTTTAATTGTAGCTCTGAACACCCGAGTGACTGATTCCAGCTTAGGCTCCAGTCATATGAACTGGGAATGGACACAGCTGGTTGTAGGACCAGCTAGAACAATGTGGTCTCCCAAGGAGACTTCATTTCCGTTCTCCTAGGCTGATTGTTTCTCTCACCAGGTGGTGGTTGCTTCTTCTAGCACTACAGAAGGCTGAAAACTTGACTCATGAGAAAAATATCCAAAATGTTTGCTACACCATTGTACCATAAATGGCTACATATCTCTCTGAGGGTGTTTTTTCCTCTTTCTGAGGCACAATCACCCATTTCTCTAAAATCTCCAACACCCATAGAGTCCCACTTTAGTATTTACTGTTTTGGAGGAGTGTGATAAAGAAGCATTTAGGGTAGATTCATTTCACTTGATCGACAACATGAGATTTGTCAGACACACATCAGCTGTGCCACTCTTTGTGTCAGAATTTTTCCTTTTGTCCATTGACTATAAAGAAAGCCTACCAGATCAGCACAGAGCAAGATGCTGAGCAGGTCAAAATCTAATTTTAAGCAAGAATAATCTCACTGTATGAAACTCTATAGGCAAGTTGTTACTGCTTCATAACACCTTTACAATTGCAACCACAAATATCTTCATTAAAAAACATGAATTTAAATACCCATGTCCATGACCTGGTGAAACCCAGACTCTGTCAGCCACTTTCTAGGTAAAAGTCTGAGCATCTGACTTAAAATGCTTGTTGTAAAGTAAGTATGAGCTAAACTCAGCTCCTGGAAGAAACACCATTGTCCTGGGAAGATTTTCACCTTCCTATCACAGTTGTGTACGAACGACTGGTTGATGAGACAGGTTGTACTGGCTATGCTATGAGACAGAGGCGTCTTACAGATCTCCTTGAACAACTGGATCACTCTATCCTGGCTTGCTGTCACCTAGAAAAGGTGACATCTTTCTCATCTCTCAAATCTCTCATCTCAAAATCTCTCTCATGGCATCTGCCAAATTAGTTATCTTAGATTGAAAAGAGTGCAGCAGAATCCGTGCGACTCAGTTTACCAAAAAACCTGCCTAGTACTTACATTTTATTTCCATGACACACTGGAGGTACACAAGAAGTGACTGAGCCAAATCAAACAGGTATCTGCTGAGTTTATGCCTCAGCCTTTCCCTTGGAGGGACACAAATCCTGGCCTCTCACCTATTGAGCTGCCAGGTTTTTACAATTGTTGGAGGAGCTGAAAGCTGTCCAGCCATTTCCTCCTCTGTTGTGTTTGGTTAAAATGGGTCATTGGGTTACTGCAGAGTTTTTCAGTGGGGAGCAGACAGTGAGTCAGGCAGATACATGGAGCAACTGCACACACCTTTTTGGGAAGAGGTGCTGAAGAATAACATACTAACACCTCACCTCCCAGCCCTTTCTCTTTTTCCTGCTAATTCCAAAAGTTGAAATTTTGCCTTTTGGGTGAATTTCAGTCAGGTCCAGAATCACTCATAAAATGGAGGAATTGTTCCAACAATGACCCTGAGAGGTTTCCTAATTTTAAAAGGAAATCCAGGAACAAAACCTGGCCAGTTCTAATCTGAATGGTTCACACTGTGCTCTGGTGGGTAGTTCAGCAGAGAAGCCTGGGTCTCCATCAGTCTCAGCCTTTACTCTTGCAGGCAGGAATCTTCATAAAGGGACTTTTCACATTTCACACAAGTAATGAGCAACCAGGAGCCAGCACTCAAACCAAGCAGACCTTGGGCTTTTGCTCATCTCCAACCAAATAACTTAGCACAAACATAAACACCTCCAGAGCTCATTTGGTGGGAGTGAGGGAAATCAAGGTAAAATCCTTGAGCACCAGCTTCAGTCCGGTGTGTGTGGTGAAGATGGACTTGAAAAACTTGGTAAACATATTTAGGAGCCTACCTGGAAATTTGTGCAGTTATTGACTGTTCCTTCCCCCTTCCTGGACTGGGGACATACTTTTCATTGCTCCTATGTAAAGACTCAACTACCCAAAATCTATGATTTCTTTGGGGAAAGAAAAAAAAAAAAATACTGTATCTGTCTACTGAAGATGTCATTTTTGAATAATACAGACAATTTTCTGTACTTTAGGGCATAGTTTTATTAAACTGGGGCAAACCAGGAAATCTCATATTTTCTTCCTCACTGGCTACCATGAAACTTATCCGTGGTTTACCTAGGACCCCCAAACTTAAGAGAGGTGGAATTTTAATTCCAAGGCTGCAGCAGGTCAAGAGCCAGTCTTATCTTTCAGCAGGGATTACCAATGGTTTCTACTAGATTATTCCTGACATGTGGCTCATCATATTACAGGTTAAATGTTTAAAGCAGGGAGAAAAGCATGGGCATAATGAATAACAGCTCTATAACTTTGCCCCCTTCTCTCCAGAATAAATCTATACTGAGTTTAGGAGGTGTGTAGATTAAAAGACTGCCATGACAGGCTATCAACAACCTTACCACATCATATAACAAGAGTGAACTTTAAATCTACCATTTTGGCTGCCTTTGAAACTCACTGAGAAGCCCAGTCCTAATATAAAATCTCCTAGTGGTTCCCATCTGGGTTTTGTAATTGTCATCTGAAAACAAATAGTGTTAAGAGTGATAAGTGAGTGATCATCTCACTGGAATCTTAGCACAGCCTTTTTCAGTAATGAAATTATATTGCATTTCTCCCAAACCAAGGCTGAAAAATTTTTTTATGTTCAGCTTTTAAACTGTGTTTCCACAGCCGATTTATTTTGTTTTTAAATATGTTCCTCTGCCCTTGCTTTTTCCCCCCATATTTTATTTACTATACCCTAAGCAGGGCTCTGATTTCCCCTCATCCTGCCATGATTACTAGCTGGAGTCCTCTGCCAGGGATTCAAAACCTGGTGGACAATTCCCTCTGGGCTTATAAACTCACTGTTGTTCTCCTGCTGCTTTGGGGGAGATGAAAAGCCAATCCATGAGCTGCCAAGAATCACACCCAGGCAGGGATGCAGTGCTGCGAGAGCTGGTCCCTGCTCAGTGTACAGGAGACAGACATGACCCTGGGATGAGTTCATGGGGTCACACTTTGACTCTGACGGAGACCCTTCATCTCCCCGTGCCCCTGTGAAGAACAGAGAGGGATTAAACTGTAGGTCTGCAGTCCGTTTGCATTGAAAGGAGTGAACAGACCCCAGCCACAAATCACTCAATATTTTAACAGGCTCTGAGAGGTTTTTCTTCCTTGCTTTAACCCTTTGTGGCACCTCAGTGCCTGCAGGAGATGGCTGGTGAGCAGTCCTTGAGCACAGGTGGTGATTCTTCCCGTTTTTCATACCACTTGGTCCCCTCCATGCATGCTGAGGCAGGTGGCTGAGAAAACTCCTCTGGGCTATGTGTCAGTGAAAGTTTAGCTATTGTGAGTAAATTGTGTATCAAAAGTAAATACAAACATCAGTCCTAACTGCAAACACATCACTGACTGACTTCAGCTCTGTAGAAAATCCCAGTGTAACTGGCCCCAGGGTCAGGTTTTGAGCACGAGCTGAGGGTTACGCTGGAGCTGGTGGGATTGTGCGTGCGAGTGAATGGTGCCAGACAGGAGCAGGGCAGTGGGCTCCCAGAGGGTGAGCATCATGGTTTACCAGATACTATGAAGAAAATCAACTCTACTGCAGGCAAAACCAGCACAATGAGACACAGCTGGGGACTGCAGTCAGCACCAGTGGCCCATCCCGGGTCTATAGGTGGTATTTGAGTGCTCTCTAGTGGACAGAAAAACTACTCCAGAGGACAACAGAGCTGATTTGCAGTCCCTGAGCCTAAGTCACCCTCAGCTGAGTGTCTGAGGCATGGGATCTGTAATACCCACACACCATGGGCCTGTGCTGAGTCTCTAGAGCAGGACTTGGGAGGGAGGCTCAAAGCTGGATCTCCCTGATCTGTGACACTGCAGGGCAGTGGTTTGATGAGAGAGCAGCACAGGGCATGGCCCACCTCACCTGGTAAGAGCTGACTCACAAGCACAAGTACCACTTCAATCCCTTTATACTATTTTTCAGTGCTTTTCCTTGTGTTGAAGAAAACACCTGCAGTTCCTGCTCCTGTGTGTAGTCAGTGGGTAGAAGAGCAGAGAGGTACTGTGGAAGGAGAGAAACATTGGTTGTGGAGGGGAAGAAAGAAGTGGAAAAAAATTATGTGAGCTCATTTCCAGCTGCTGCCGAGTCTCCAGGAGCCCTCAGCTCTCAGAGCCCTGCCAGCGCTGGACATAATAGCTCTGAGGGAAAATATTCTTGTTTCATAGCACAAAGTGATAAGCCACCAGATAAAGTGGAAATCTAGACTATGTCAGTGTAAAAACAAGGTTATTATGGAAGTCAGCTCAGGACACAGGCCATAAAATAGTTATGCAGTAGGTAATCCCAGCTCAGCAGAACCATAGTACTGAACCCAAATGTTCAAAAGGTGTCCCAGTATAATGAAATTTATAAGGATATTGTATTGCAGTTAGGATTTACTTATAGTAGATATCTGAATTTTGAATTCTGAGAATAACTCATCTCATTTTCCTTTTATTTCTGTGGAATGACAGCTAAAAGATTTTTTATGATGGTGATAGTAAAACCAGAAACAGCCACTTGACTCATGAAACAGCTACACTTCTAGTTATAGAGGCTATATGCATCTCTCAATGAACTCTTTGTTTAAAACCTGGCTTCTCCATTACCTCTATGTTGGGAGAGCTATTATCTTAGGCTTCCTGAATGATACCGTTTTCCAGCACGAGTTCCTCTTATGTAGGCACTTCCCAATGCTCAGACACCTTGAACACAAATAAAACTCCTTTAGCCTCCTACTGAGCTTAATTACTTGTCTCCCACTCAATCTTTTCCTTCATTTTCTAGAGACTTTTGACTAGAAATCAGACTGACTTCCTTTTCTTCGAGTATCTTCTTCCACTTAGAGCAGTCATCCCTGGCTTTACCTCATCTGTGCAGAAACTACTGAGGCGGTAGTACAATGCCACACATACCTGCAGTAAAAGAACATGGGTTTGCTCTATGCAAGTTAATTAACAGTTTTATTACAGAGGCTATGCATAAATTAGGCTAGTAAATACTGACTGCATGAATATGCTGATTCAGTTTGCTGAGGGCACAGAAAGAAAGGGAAAAAAAACAGAAAAAGAATGAATAAAAATAAGTCAAGCAACCTACCATACCAGTCAGTACTGCAGAGTTAAGAGGTAGGGAAAAAAGCCAGAAATCCCAAAGAAAATAGCCCTGAAACTTCAGAGTTACTTTTTCTTTCCTTCGCTCACAGACAATTGAATGAAGGCAAGGGAGACCATGGAGGAGAGAGGAACAGCTGAGGGTAATCCAAATAGTAGGTAAGAAAACATAAGTTTATAAGTGATGACTGCTACTGATATTGGTTTTCAGATTATTTGCACATTCTCCCACAGGCTTTCCCCTGCAGGTTTCCAGTGGATACTTGAGTCAAAAGATGGGTTCAGTGGAAAAATTTTCTATGTAGCATCCAAAGCCACATGGGAATCAAACTCCAAGTATTCTAGGAGGTTGCTTCTGAAAGAGGCAAGCTGATGCTCGGCTCCTGCAGACACCTCTATTGGCATATTAGTTGTCTCCGGACAGGTTTGATTTGTGTGCACCTTTTATGCAGAGGTTCACTCATCACAGTCACTATCTGATAAAAGACCCTGCCCTAACCTCACGGGAAAATCACCTGATTCCGAGCTTAACACCACTGAGGCACTTGTTTTTTTCCTTTGTTATGATGATACAGGCTGTGGAATTATAAAAATGCCATATATGATAAGACTTGTTAGGAAATCGGATAAACAGGCAGTGCTTGGACTTCTTCCAAGCACACAGACATAGCACACACAACATCTCCAGGACAAAGAGGGGCAGCTTACTGGGGCCAAGCAGGATTTTTCTCTTTGGGGAAAAAATCTCCAGCTTTTGAAGCACCTTCACAGGCACTTGGCAACATCTGGATGGACACTGCTTAGCGAGCATGACAAGCGTCAATGGGAACTCACAGCTCAGGTCCTGCTCTATTTTTGCTGTCTTAGATAGCAAACTGCCAGCTGCTTACTCCTTGTTACTATCTGAATAAATTGGATTATCCAGAAAGCCAAATGGTGATAAAAATGCCATTAGAGAAGCAATTCGTTATACTTATGCTTTTAGGAACTCCAGGGCTTTTTAACCCTTCAGAGGCCACGTGAGAATGATTCATGCTCCAAAAGCACTTGCCAGTGGCTTGAAGCACTTCTGGCAATTGCAACTCCTGTGCCAGAAAGGCTGCAGCTGGGTGGTGGTGTTTACACTCTGCTTAACAAAAGGTTTTTAGTGGTGGGGAGAGAAAACAATGGGGATTTAGGAAGGAACCCCACCTATGAAGCCTCCCTTTTTTTGTTTTGAGTCATGGGTTTCATGCTCCAGATTTCTTGTTTCACCACAAGCATCAAAAGACTGTTTTGTGTCTGCCGCTTTGGACCTCTCTTGATTTTGACAGATTTCCATCACATCCCAAACTCCTCCAGCTGTTCCTTTCTGGGGTGAAAAGTCCTAATCTGTTCACTAGGTCCTCTTTCAGGGGCTGCTCCTCTCTGAGGACACTGCTGCATACCCACTTGGGGTGCTGAGCCTGTTTGGGGACTGGCTGCATTGATACCGTGTCAGCATCTGTTTTCTATCACGTTTATATTCCCTGGCATCTCCTGTGGTTTCTGTCTGTCCAGAGGGCAGCAGAGCTGGTGAGAAGGTTCTGGAGCACAAATGTGATGAGGAGCAGCTGAGGGAGCTGGGAGTGTTTAACCTGGAGAAAAGGAGGGTCGGGGGGGACCTCGTCGCTCTCTACAACCACCTGAGAGGAAGGCGCAGCCAGGTGGAGGTCGGTCTCTTCTCCCAAGTAACAGATGAAGAAATAGCCTCGAGTTGTACCAAAAGAGGTTTAAATTGGATATTGGGAAAAATTTCTTCATGGAAAGGGTGTTCAGGCATTGGGACAGGCGGCTCAGGGAACTGGTGGAATTGCTGGCTCCGGAAGTGTTCAGAAAACACGTGGATGTAGCATGGTGAGCATGGTGGATGGGTTAACGATTGGATCCCATGATCTTCGAGGTCTTTTACAACCATAACGACCCTGTCATCCTGTGATTCCACAAAGCTGTGCCCAGTGCGAAGCTTTTTTCCCAAGTGCTTCCCTGCAGGAGCCCTGCACACAAGTGCAGAGAAGTCCTGGGATAATCAAGCGCCCAGCAGCCTGCAAACAAACCAGGGCTGCCCAGCCCGGCCGTGGGTGCTTGAGGGGCAGCAGCGGGGCTAGCTGCTTCCCTCTTATTTCCCCCAAAAATATTTCGGAACACAAAGCTGCTCTGAGGTACGTGGCCAAGGCTGCGGGGGTGGCCGTGCCTTGCACCCGGCTGGCGCTGCCTTGACATGCGGTTGGGAAAGCAGCGCCGTGCCCATTGTTTTAAGGTAGGGAGATGCGTGCGAGTTGTTTCCAGCGAGGAGGAGGAAGAAAAGCGCCCAGGGATGCAGCGAGGCTCGGGGGAAGTTTCGGTCCCGGGAGGAAGAGGAAGCGCGGGGATGAGTTAGTGGGGTTCTCGTGGCAGAAACGCCGCTCGTCGGTGTAGTCGTGGCCGAGTGGTTAAGGCGATGGACTAGAAATCCATTGGGGTCTCCCCGCGCAGGTTCGAATCCTGCCGACTACGAGCCGCGCTCTTCTTTTCCTCCCCGTGCCGGACGTTTTCTTCCCCTCGCTCGTTCTGCACCGGAGCCACCGCCTGACATCCGGCAGGGCGGCCGGTCCAGCCCCGGGAAGGGAGGCGGGACCTCCTCCCGCGGCCATGGAGCAGCGCGGCTCGGCGCCCGCCGTGCTGGTCACCACCAGGTACCGGGAGCGCTCCCGCCTCAGCCTCGCGGGGCAGCCCGGGAAAGGGACCGGGGGGGAAAGGGAAGGAAAGGAAAAAGGGCGCGGGGCGGGCGTTGGCTGAGGAATTGGCGGAGCAGAGGGGAAGCCGGGTGGTGCTGTGTGGGTTTGCCCCGGCACGCTTCAGATGTTCTCCAGTTTTCCTGCACTTCACAGCCGGGAGAGATCCCTGGGCCGTCCTGTGTGCCCTTTCCTCTTGTGATAAGTTCGGGTCGTTTCCTGTCCACAGTGGTGCAGCGTGTGCTCTCGCCCTCTAGGAACATCTTTTCCTTGTCGGTGTTTCGAGGTGGGTCGGAAGGGATTAGGATTTATCCTGGGGCGTGTAGCGGCCTCTCCGAGGCTTGGCGTCACCAGTGCTTTGGCTGGTGCCCATTCCCGCTGCCGTGCCCTGCATCCTGCTCCTCCTGCCCACTCTGGATGGAAACCCAGAGATGGGCAAAATGAGTTTATTCTCCTTTCCCACTTCCTTAAAACTATGCCCCGCGGGAGGCAGGGGCGCTCTCTTACGTTTAAATGTTAAATGTTTAAACCGTGTCTTTTCCTAGAGGTGGTAAAGGAGCCTTCATGAGAAACGCCTCAAGAAGAAAATGCTTTTAGCAATCTTTTATAGGAAAATTGACAGATTTCTCTCGCTCTCTCTCTCCTTTTTTTTTTTTTTTTTTTTTTTTTAAATCTAGGAGATATTTGAGACCACATGAAAGCAGTTTCCTATCAGATGAGACATGAGAAGTAGAAGTGTTGATTCAGCAAGGTTCTTACCTCCTAGAACATAAATAATGACTATTTCAATCACTTTAGCTTCAAAGCCATTATTTTAATCCTTAAATATTTGGCTTTATCAAGGCCGGACTTCCTTTGGAGCAATGGCCTTGAACTTTCAAATGCATCTGATGTGACTAAGATGTTTTGTAGGACTGACTTTATGTTAAGTTTAGCCTTGGAAATGGAAATCTGAACACCTGGATTTATTTTACAGTTGTTAGACTAAATAAGACCCACTTGGAAATTGTCCCACGGAAACTGGAATGCTTTCAGTGATAAAATTGGGTATGTATGTTTGTGTGGGACTAAGGCTTTAGCAAGTGAACATATTTTCTAACTTGTGAGGTAAAATAAATGTAGAGTTGTGACCTTTTCCACTCTTTATACATACTTCTTTTGGGAATAGGATTCCTATTTGCTTTGGTAATATATATTGTAGACTCATAGAATGTGCTGAGTTGGATGGGACACATCAGGATCATTGAGTCCAACTCCTGGCCCTGCTCAGGACACCCCTAGGAACACACCATGTGCCTGAGAGCATTGTCTGAAAACTCTACCAGGCTTAGTGCTGTGACGACTTCTCTGGGGAGCCTGTTATAGTTAGACTATATAGAGAAATAAATTGTTTGGTGAGTACTTTGCCTTCACTTAATAGATAAAACTAGTTGTATAATTTTTTTTCTCCCTCTGTTATGACCAGGGATGTCACAGTTTGGTCCCCTGTGGACAGAGGTTGTTGGAGCTGGGTCCTGCTGGCAAGGCTGAATTTATCAAGGCAGGAAGCACAGAGTCTGCTCTCCTGGCCACACAGGCACTGGAATAAATGTTTCTCTGATCGCAGCACTTCCATCTCTTTCTTCCTTGAGGTGGCTATTTGCCCCCAGCCCTCCCCCCCATGTTGGCCTTTCAGCATAGAAAGAAGATTAATAAAATACAATTTAATTAATATATGCAAATCAAAAAACAGGAATGAAAAACTGGCTCTTCCATGAACTGTGGAATCTGCTCTGTTCAGCTGACCTTTATAGTCTCCACTTCCTCTGTCCTGGGCCGCTCCTGCATGATCCGATTGTGCAATGATCTGATTCACACCAGTGTTACTGGTATGAATGGTCTCCTTGTATTTGGTGAAGTGATTCCTTTTAGGAAGGTTAGCCATCTGCCCAGGTCTCTGGTGAACTGTCTGTATGATAGACAAAAGTGTAAACTGGAGATAAGCTAGGTTTAAATAAAGAGTAGAAGCAATAAACCTGTGTGTCCAATTTAAACAACCAGTTTTCTCCTTTTGCTGCACTTTCTTAAAGCCACAGGCGTGAAAATAATTGTGTTTGATGTGAAAAATGCTGTGAAACTATACTCTGTCTTGGGATTTGCAGGTGCTGGTTCTGTTTGAATAACAATAACATTAATTAATTAAAACACTAAGGCTCCTTATTTTGAAGGCATTACAAGAACTAGGGAGCACTTTGGATAGTACACTCTATCTGTCTCAGCCTCCATGCTGACTTCTGTTTGTTTAGAATCAGTTTTGTATTTTAAAAGAAATCCTGTTGCTATGGAAGAGATAATAGGGATGGGTTTCCTGTAGGAGATAATAATGAAAGTGATCATAAGGCCTAAAGCAAACAAACAAAAATGTAGCTATTCCCCCTCCCTCTAATCATTTTCCATGACATTTCAGCACAGACTTCTAATAACTTTAAAAGAAAACCCCTGGGTAAAGATAAGGTACTTACTAACTTCATGACATTTTTAGAACTCTCTAATGCAGCAGCTCTTACAATGAAGTTGTCATTGTGTCATCTCAGAACATCTGTACATGGTTAGTCTTTTCAGCCAAACAAGGCCACTTGAGGATGGTTCACTGGTCATGACTCCTTTTATTTATATTAGAGGTGAAAAGCAAGTTTATGTTTGCAAGTATATATATTAAATATATTTACATTAGAGGTGAAGAGCAAGTTTATTAGTCATTTATACTCTTATGTCAACAGAAGTAGAATCACTGACTTATTTGAGATGGAAAAGACCTTTAAGATCATCAAGTGCAAGCATTAACCCAGCACTGCTACATCAACCACTAAACCCTGTTCCCAGATGCCACATCTACACATCCTTTCAAGGACTGGTAACTCACACACTTCCCTGTGTTAGTAAGTCGTTCCTGAGTACAAGTGACAGACCTTTTTGCTGCTATAGCTGCAGTCACAACTTTTGAGTGACTGCACATCTGGAGAGCTGTTAAGATCCAATTATTGTGATTATTAAACAGAGATGCTTCCACCCAAATTAACATGCAAACGAGACCATATGCCAAAATCAATAATAGGGATTTTATTTAACAGTAAAATGCGTGTGAAAGAGAGAGAGAAAGACATAGAAAAGAAGGTGAGGGGAGAGGCAGAGAGAGAACGATTAAGTAGAAAGAGAATTACTAACCTGGTGGATCCAGCAGTGTTCTGTTGGTCCTTCTTCACCTTTTTTGGTGGTAGGGATCCCACAAAACATACAGTTTAATGAGTTAATATACATTCAGGAATATGTGGGAATGCCCAAGCACCTCTCCTGCAGGGGGAAATTTGCACTGTCTTTTACACTATGAATCATGTACAGTCGTCTGGTGGAGGGCCAGAAGTAAGTCTGGGGTGCTTTGGGTGTCTTTGATGGTTTATGACCTTTTAAGACACGACAGCTGCCTCTAGTTGAGCCTGTTATGCCCCATCAGAAGGGATAAATACCCTCAGGCCTACATGTGAGTGTGAATGTCCTGTGCTCAGTGTGTCTCTTCTTTTGAGTCAGTGGACTATGGTCTCCACCAGTCAGAGCCAACCTTCAGTACAGTTGCTGAGCTGGTCTTCTCCATGGACTCCTTGCTGTGATACACTCTTCCCCCTAGCCTTTTTTACCACTCCTTAAGCTTGAGATAGTTTGGACAATAGTACCACCTTTATGTTACCTCAGATCCTCATCAGGTGACTTAATTTACTGTCCATATTTCCAGCAATTCACAGGGGCAAATTTGGGCTGGGGTTGTCAGTGGCTGCAGATGAGGGGTTGCCTCTTTATGTAGTCATCCATAGCGGGCAAAGTCCTTTGGTGATCTTAACAGTGTTTAAGGCAATTGCGATCTGTAAGTCTCTTATAAAAGCATATCCTCGGCTGCAGGTATATTCTAAAAAACTCCAGATCCAGCTGATTTTACTGGCAGGTGCCCTTTGAGTCAGCATTTTGGCTGCTTCTGAAGGAGGCAGCACTGCAGATGATTGTAGCTGCAGGTACCACAGGCTGCTGAGTGAAAGCTAGGCACCTGTGTATTCACATGTAGGCACTATTGGTCCTGTGTTAGAGCCAGCCACGTGTAACTGAGAACAAAATTTTGTCTGGATGTGTAAAGTCAGGTTCTTGACTGGCAGAACATGAGAACAGAATGGGAGTAGACAGAGTAGCATCCTCAAAATACTGGAGATGGTAGAGCTGTTGTTGAAGCCCTGATGTTTTAAACGTGGCTTGCAAAGAAGATTGGGTACAAAACTGTATCTGTACCCTTGTTTATTGTTATCCTATTTATCAAGAACTCCCAAGATACTCACTTTAAAAGGTTTTTTATTCAAGCTTTGCTTTAGAGATTCAGAGGTTGCCTTCTTGGGGAAGCTCAGTTTTCGTAAGAACTGAGCGAGTTTTGACACGATGAGGAGCCTTTTGAAACTTTGTTTGAAACTAGATTGTTTGAGCCTCTTGAAAGTGTTTATTAAGTTCTACTCATCGTGTATCCTTAGGTGAAAATTGTGACCTGCGTTAATGAATCTAAACTTTCTAAAGGAAGAGGTAAGAATTCCACACGACGCCTCTGCAATCCACAGGAAATCCAGGGTAGATGGCACTTGATAATTCTCATGGTTAAGGTTTAAAAAGGCAGAAAAAAATGTTTAATGATCCTAGTTTGGTTTTCTTTTAATTGGTCCCTTCTGATTTCACTAAAAAATATTCACTCGCACATAAGAAGGATATATTCAGAGATTTGTTCAGAGGATATTCTGTCCTCTGGATGATAAACTTCTGATTCAGGCAGAATACTTGGTTCCGGTGATAGTGAGTGTGCTGTGGCTTGGCATAGGATAACTTTGGAGAAGGGATGGATCTCTGATCAGTTTTGGTTTTCAGGCTATTGAAACAGACTGTTTATTTCATTAAACATACTGTTTAATGCTCCAACAGCAGCTGTTTGGTCTTCCTCTTGATGTGTGAGCACTCTAATATGATCCTGGCATTCCTCTTGCAAAAATGTCATACATATTTCCTTGGGTGGCAATCCAGGGCAGGGTGACACCACAGTTCTGTGGATCTGAAGCTGACAGGAGAAAAAAAATGCACTGAGTACACTGCAGCAACAACTCTCTTGTTGCATTTTCCTTCAAGAGGAGCTGTGGGAGGTTCTGACTGCTGGCAACTCTTAGAGGTTAATGCTGTCATTGTCTTCTTTAACTGGGTATGAAAGGACAGCTAGTTCTGTTTCCAGTAGGATTTTCTGTGGGAAAGCCAAGATGTTTTGGCTAATGTGCCCTTTAGGCTGTTTGGTAACAAGACTGGATATCAGACAGTCAAAACTAGAAGGCAGCTCTGAGGGAGGATCATGTCGTCCATTAACCTGCTCAGTCCTGATTGGGTTTGTCTCATTTTCCTCATCAAGGACCTTCACAGATGGAAACTGTGGAATTCCCATCAGACTGCTCCAGCAGTTTCCTTGCGTTCCAGGCTTTAATCCAGTTCCCTGGTTGGCTCCTCACAAAGACGTTGACCTCAAGTTGTCCCTGTGCTCCAGGGAGCTTCTTCTTCCTGTCATGGCCCCTTTCAGCTATTGTCTCTGTCATTCCTGGGAATGTCCTTAGATAAAGGAGAGGTGGACAGGGTTTGGGATGAGTCACAATGGACAGACCTTTGTCTCAAAATAAACCTGATGAGAGATCATGGGATCTTTTCCCTGCCATGCTGGGTAAGGGCACTTTCAACTCTCATGAGTAAAGCCCTGTTCTGAATGAATCCACATCTCTTCACAGAAATGCTGTGTCCCTGGCATGTTGCCTGGAGTGGCTTGTGGCAGGTGCCTTGTGGAATACAGGCCATGTCCAAATTTGTCTTGTTGCAGAGTAGGAACAGCATTGGGGCAGGGTCTGTCTGATGTGCTGTTCCAGTGACAGCCTTTGCACTGATTTTCTTGGGCTTTTAATTGGGTCCTGGGAGAGGGACAGTTAAGTCTTTGTGCCAATGCCTGAACTCTGTGTGTTTTCTTCCCTAGGCAAATTCAGAATACACACACGGGACTGGATTTGTCAGTGCCAGAATACCAGGAAATCCGTGGGAAGATGATGTCTGGCCATGTCGAATATCACATTGTTGTCGTTACCCGACTGGCTGCCTTCAAATCAGCAAAGCACAAGCCTGAAGATGTGGTTCAATTTATGGTAAATATTTAATCAGAGCTGTGTTAGTGATCACTTTCTTAATCAACTTCAATTGTTTCTGTCATGATGTAGCAGATGTTTCGTCATCAATCACAGCCTCTCCGGGTCAAGGTCCTTGGTAGGTCAACACAGTCTGTACCATTTCTGCAATTCCTATTCCATTATGTATATTCTATTACACATAGAGTAATTGAGCTTTTTATTCCAGGAGCTAAAAGTGATAATGACTGTTGTTGCCTTTAAGGCATTTTTCAGTATGGATCAACAAATAGAAACCAATGAAGCTTTTTGTAAGTTCTGCTACAAATCAGTTTCTCCAATATATATGTCAGTACTAGACTTGGTCCATAAGCATGAAATAAATATATAACACCTTATTTGAATGGACCTGTTACCTTGACACAGCTTTTAAAATCCTTAGTAAGAAAGTTTTACAAGGAGGTGTCCATATAAAACATTATTGAGCTGGATTGTCTTTTTCATTATACTTGCAGAGTAATAGAGGTTTAAAAACACAGCACATGACTTAAAACAAGTGAAATGAATCTCTTCTATGTGCACATGTGCATGGCATATGCACATCCACTTAAGCTGTTTCACCTGGGACTGTCTCTCAAGCTGATGGGAAAATGTGCTTTTAGGGTGTTTTATTTGATTGTCTTTTAGTTGCCTGCTGAACCACTCCCAAGAAGTGCATCTCTCTGTCCATTGACTGTAAGAGGACACACCCTGTTGCATGCTGTGAACATCTGCTCTTTTCAGATGTTTTGGCAATAACTGTAATGTCAGAGTGATGTGAGTGTGTGGTTACCTGGTAGACCATGACCTGTAGTGTAACTTACACTCCATGGAAGATAATTGATAAAAGCCTATTTAAACAGTCTTATTTGCAGATAAACATCTGTCGGTGTTGTAAAGAGATGTTTGATGAGATCTCCTGCATTTATTCCACACCTTATGCTATATATAACTATGGTAAAAGCTGGCATAGGAGTCTCCCTCCTCATCCCTGGCTGCTTTGTCTCGCTCCCGCAGTGTTTCCTTTTGTGTGCCAGAGTCACGTGGCTATTCCATAACGTCAGCTGTGGAACTGCTCCTGGCTAAAAATGGGTATTTTGGGGGTTGTTATTCAGTTCTGATTTACACCTGTTCCTTGAGCCTGTGAGTTGTACAGCCTCATTAAAGTTTGTTTTAGGACAGGGAAGGGCCAGACATGGATAGATAAGAGAAGGGGATGTACAGTTGGTTTTTTTCATGCAACAATGCCTGCTTATATTGTGTAATATTTCCACACAGCTGTGTGCTTGGTGGAAGAAAGAATCTGACTACACCTGAGGTGTTAAACTGGGCTGTTGTCACCTAACTTCATTTTGTGTCATTTAAGAATATGTTAATAAAATCAGCTAGTCTATAAAGAGGACAAAAGAGACTTTGTACTGAGGCCTCCCTGCTTGCTAGGGTTGTGTGTTCCCATCTGCTCTCTCTGGGAGGATTTTCAGCACTCAGTTGCTCTTCTCAAGTGAAATGAACCTTCCTGATTTCTCCTCTGTTGAGCCCTCCTGACATTTCATTCTTCATGAAGAAGAAAACTGGTGGAGCCTGACGAGAATAACATTTATCTCATCAGTTACATTTTTTTCAGCTGACTAAATATGATATATTATATAGTTTGTTGTGTGAGAGTAATTTAAAACCGTGAGCTGGGAGGTTGAGGATGGATGCTTTCCATTGATTCATTCCAATGAGTCTTGTCTGTATGTATTACTGGAAGGAACAGAGGGATTCACCTGTCCTAACTTATCTCTCTCTAAGTTGGATATTTTAATCCGAGTCTGTCCCTGCTTGTATGGTCAGTGGGGAGAAGGGGAATGATGTGACTCATCCTCTGGAAATGTCTCTCTTCTTTGACCATAAAGGGAAAGCATCTGCATTTTAGACTGCTGCAGTGGAGGCCTTCAAATACAGGCTAAAATGCTTGAGGGTCCATGGAGTTGCACGCAAGTCACTGTGTGCACTTGGCGGTGCCCTGGGATTTTCCACTTGGTCTTCAGAAGGTTGTGGGTCTCTCATAGATTTTGTGTGGTATTTGCCTGCTCCACACAAGCTCCTTGGATACTCCAAAGCCTCTCAGATGGCATGGGATGCCTGTTTCTGGGCAGAATAATATGCTCTCTATGATTAGATGTCTGCATTTGCTTTGCTAAACTGCCATCCCTGTCAGTGCAGTGCTGTTGAAAAGGATGTAGCTAAGCATCTGTGGAACTCACTTTGCCTAACATAAATGTCTGGTACCATTTGAGAAACCCTAAACTACAATGAGTGTGTGCACAGGGCTAGCAGGTGTGACAGAGGACACGAAGGCATTGGCACTGCCCTGAGTGAGGGGAATACAGTACAGCATCCAAGGTACCACTGGCTGCCTGTGTTCAGGTGAGTTGAGCCTCAGTCACGTTTTACCGAAAGAATCTCTGACAGTCATGGAAGCAGAGACAGATGGCTTAACCTGGAGAGAAGTCCCAGTCCTGTGGCTTCCAGGGAAGGTGGTTTGCACCTGGAGTACCTGTGGAGTGCCCTGTTCTGGATGCTGGACCAGCACAAACAAGAGCTGTGACCCTTCCCCAGTTTGCTGGTGAAGTGTAAGAGAACCACGTACCTGGGGAGCAGCAGAGAAGAATGAGGTTGCACTGGGCAGCAGATCTAACACATCAAATTTGTATCACAAAGCAGAGTGAGATGAGACATCTCAAGGACGAAGAAGAAACTACTGTGTACCTGTTCTGGAGCAGAATGGGAGAGGGGGCATCTTTTTTTGTTGAAACTGCCAAGTTGGAGGAAGGAGCCAGTGTCACAGCACTGAGGTGACAGGTAGGTTAGAGAAGGCAAGCAGGCATGGTACATGGTAGGGTTTTCATTATCTGTGGATACGGATTTTCGGCCTGTCTCTGTTTAGGCCAGTTGGGGAGCAGCCGGGTCCGTGTTTTGTGGCCCCTCCTTGCCCGGTCGCTGTCCCCGAGGCCCCAGAGGCGCCGTCGTTCCCGCCCGGCCCTCAGGGCCTGCACCGCGCGCGGCGGGCGCTGGGCGGCAGCGGCGAGCGGGGCCAGCGGCTCCTCTTTTCCCTGGAAAATGATGGTGAGCAAGGCAGAAGCTTCCTTAAGCTAGCTGTCATCTCTGGGATGCGATTTAGACTACACTGGGTCGAATCACAGGATCATTTGGGTGGGAAACGGCCTTTAAGATCATTGATCCAGCCTTTGACTGATCACCACCTTGTCAACTCAACCAGGCACCAAATGTCATGTCCTGACATTTCTTGACTCCACCACCTCCCTTGGGTAGTCCATTCCAATGTTTAACAACCCGTTCCAAGAAGAAGTTCCTTCTGATGTCCAACCTGAACCTCCTCTGGCGCAGCTTGAGGCTCTGTCCTCCCGTCCTGTCAAGACTCAGAGATGTGTTAAAGCCCTTTGTCAAAAAAGAGATGAATATCAAAAAGAGATTCCAGATCTGACCTGTGGAGCCTTTATTGTGGGTCTAAACAATCCAGAGTGTCCTATTCCCCAGCCTTAATAGGACTATGCAAAATCAGTGTTGTGGCATCTCTAATTAAAATGTTTGTGAAGCATTAACAGAAGAAGAAATTCACTTCTGTGATGACATTCATATCTAAATTCTTAGAAACTGGAGGGATTTTTTAATTTTAAATAGGTTTGTGGAACTGCTTAACCTTAAGGTTATATTTGGTAATTAAAGGAAAAGTCGGCTGCATTTCTTTCAAAGGTCAGAATACTCTTGTACTATCGAAAGAGGCAAATGGGTTTTCTCTTTGCTACGGCTGCCAAGGTGATACTTAATTATTGCCTGTAGATTTGCCATTTTCTGTGATAAAAAGAAAAGGCTTTGCTTTTCTGAAAGGCATTTCTTCTAGCCATACCTTAGCTTTTTTAGCAATTAACTTCTCTCTTCCCAGCCTTATTAAAAATCCACCCAGCCTTTAGTGCCTTCTCTTTGTACCTGCATCCAGTTTGAGTCTTTTGTACAAGTTAGTTATTAGTCAAGTTTTTTTCTTGTTCAAGGCTGAACAAATAACTACTGGTGTTTGACAGGCATAGCACAATTGAGGGAGGCATTTACTATAGAACTGTCTTCCTCTCATAAAATATGGGGATGTATGAGTACGTGGGTGTGTATTCATTGATGTTTTCATCATTGCCTTTTTCATATGTTGGCCTTCTCTTTTTGGGCCTCAGGATCTGTGCATTGAAGTTGCTGTTTCCTGCACATACAGGTGTGTTGTGAAGATAAATTCCTCCACCTTACGACTTCTGTCATGTGAGAGGGGAAAAAAAAAAAATCCATGCTCAGTGTAGCAATAGGTTCAGGAGCCACTAAGGATTCATGTTGATTAAAAAGAAATATTAGAGTTCTTGCTCTTCTGTGCTGGGCAAAACAGATGGGGAGAACAGCATGTGGTCATGTAATTAAAATCTACCATAATGCATACCCATGGGGTCACCGAGCAACATTAATTCTGGTATGGCTTGAATTGGGAGTTTCCAAGTGAAAACTTGGGTTGTGCTGTCTGGGAGAAGAGATGCTTTTGATTCCTGTACCCAAAGCTAGTTCCTTTAAAGGACAGAGCTGCTAGATCTCCATTTTCTGACAGTATTAAGAAGTGGGCTTTGTAAGAAGAAAGTCACAGTAGCCCTGTTTTTCATTAAATACTATAAAATCAAGCGTGCTCTTTGCTGGTGTACACTGGCTGGCAAAGGGCTTGAGTTAGCTCTAAGACCTCCATTTTGCTGAAATCCTTGTAGTAGATATAAAGCATATGAAGACAAGTTTGAGGTCAGAAATGGGGCAGTAAAAGGAGCTTTAAATGGAAAGGAGGCATTGAATTGCATTAATACTGAGTGGGATCAAATTCTGCGCACAACTGCGAGTCCCAGGCTCGTATCCTACAGCCATTCCGGTGTGTACTTTCATGCATGAGGCCCTTGGGAAGAGGGGGGCAAGGCACATGCATGAGATTTGAGGGATTAGCAGCAAACTTCAGTCTTTCACTTTGAACTTCCCGGTGGTTTTCTTAACCTTCTAGCTATACTTGATCACATTCAACTTATTTATTTGTTCCCAGTGAAAAAAAAAAAAAACTTAACCCATCCCTGTCTCTCTTTTAAGTTCTGTGCTAGATGTTAATTGTTACAGGCAAATAGGGTCTTGACCTGGCAAATGTGCACATGCTTTGCTGTATTTGCATGATTAACTCTTTTGAAGTGAAGCAGATTGAGCCTTTGATATTGTGACTTGACAGAACTCCTTGAAGTGTGTGCACTCAGGCTGACTTACAGGTGGTGGGGGTTTAGCTCCACAGTGTTCATAGAGTTCAGTTAAGAGGTGTGGAGGGGGAGAGGGTAGCTGCAGGATCAAGACCTGGAGGAATTACAGGCAGCAGAAGAAAAATATTTGAATATTAATCAAATGGAACTTTGTTTACTTTATAGGATTGATAAAATGGGGTTTAGAGCAGTGCTTATTTTTTATCCTGACATTTTGGGCCATAGGGTCCATGAAGGATTTTCAAATGGCTGTGAGTGATAACCAGGAAAAGCAAAATTTAATTTTCTTACATGCTGATACACCTTTCTCCTGGAAAATTGACAGAGGATGTCAAACTGAAAGGGTCCAGAATTGTTGGCAGAGCAGTGCTTTCTGCCTGGACAGGTGTGAGAATGCTTTGTGTGATGTCTAGGATTTGACCTGAGAAAATACACTCTGTGGAACCTGTCTGGCACTTGTGTGAGGCCCATGTGCTGCTGCATCCAGCTCTGGGGTTTCAAGTACAGGAAGGACATGGACCTGTTGGAGCAGATCCAGAGGAAGGGTACAAAAGTAGTCATAGAGCTGGGCCACCTCTCCTGTAAGGAGACTGAGAGAGCTGGGGCTGTGCAGCCTGGAGAAGAGAGGGCTCCAAGCTGACCTTAGAGCCCCTTCTAGCACCTGAAGGGGCTTTAAAAAAGGAGAGAGACTGGTTAAAAGGGCCTGGAATTGACAAAGGGGAATGACCTTAAGCTGAAAAAGGGGAGGCTTAGATTAGATGTAAAGAAAAAATTCTTGACTGTGAGGGTAGTGACACATGGAACAGGTTGTACAGAGAAGTTGTGACTGCCCCGTCCCTGGAGATGTTCAAGGCCAGGTTGGATGGGGCTTTGGACAGCCTGGTCTAGTGGAAAGTGTCCCTCCCATATTGAACTGAATAATCTTTAAGGTTCCTTCCAACCCAAACAATTGGGTGAAAAAACCTGTGATTCTCAGTGCACCAGGCTGGGGCTGTTGGGCTCAGCCAGCCTCACCACAGCATTCCCAGCACCAAACCCAAGGCAGCAGAGCTGAGCGAGGGTGTCGAGGAGCTCGTGGCTGCCTGGGCTTGAGGCACAGGGACAGTGGGTGATGAGTCCCAGCTGGCAGGGGCTTGCAAGGGCCCCCACTGAGCTTAGGTAAGCGTGAATGATTTTGGCTGTAGGTGTGACACCTCACTGGTACAGCAGGGTGTTCCAGCAGAGGGCATCCCGGCACCGCTGGATGTTGGCCTGCACGGTGTGCTGCAGGCTTCGGGAAGCACATTAGTATGCTTTGGAGACGGTGCCGTCACACTTGGTATTCCGTGTCGCGTGTGCGTTGTTGTTCAAAGCCCACGCAGATCCACAAAGGCGCAATTAGTGATGGGATGCGAGGGTGTGCATTTGCTTTAGGTTCAGTGGTGTAATTAGACATAAATTGAGATTTATGAATAATTTACAGACTTTGATAGAGGAGGAATGACAATTAAGTGGGGAAAGAAGTTTGTGTATCAGTGTTAGAGTATTTTAAAAAACTGTTTTGGCGTAATCTTGATTGGCTGCTGTCTTTTAATGCTTTCAGAAATGAATTTGGTAGTTATGAAATAATTAATATGAATATTAAATATGAAATTAATTAGATGTTAAATGTTTTTCACAAAAATTTTTTTTTCCTGGGTGGAGGGTAGTGGTGTTTATTCTTTTGAAAGAGCACCAGTGAGTTCCTTACTGCCCTTACATTTGAACTTACACAGTATTGTTGGGAGGGGCTCAGGCATCATACCCTGTTCAGAGGGCTACTGGGACCTAGCAAACTAGAAATGTACAGTAATTTAGAAACTCTGGAATTGCTTTCCCCTCTCTTTTTGGGTATCTTTCAACAGGAAGATTACTTTATTCTGGAACATCTGGAACATCTCTATTGCTTTAGTACTTGGTTGCAACGAAGGTTAAGTGGGAGTAACACTGTGCACCACAGTGTTACTCACACTTAACCTTTGTTGCTTTCACAAGTCTAAAATTCTTGTTTTTCATTCCCCTGTCTGCTCAGGTTGGGTGTTGTGTTTCAGATACTTGTTACAGAGCTGCTTGCCTTTTGTGACTGGACACTGAACCCACAATGAATATTGCACGGCTGAAATGCAAATGCTTTTCCGAATCATCTGGTTAGGTTGATAATTACTGCGAAAGGCAGGGAAGCATGAAAGCTGAGGTGGTTATTGCTCTTTGTGCCCACATCTGAATCAGTGAACTGGTCGAGGTGTGCCTGTTATTGTCAGGGCCTGTTCCCTGGCCTGGAGGGCAGCTCACATAGCCTGGCTGCATGCGCAGGATTAACCTTTCTTACCATCTGCAGTGTGCATCAGTACCCAAACTGGCTGCTGAGAGGTCTCTCCACTGGGCCCGATCGTGGGCTGAAGAGTTACCTGGGGGCATGATAGCTGCCCAGAGTGTAAAACCTGTGCCAGATATTGTCAGGTTCCAGTAGACACTATAAATGAGGTTTCTAGTAGATGCTCTCAGGTTCCAGTGCCTGGGAATGTGCCTGATGCTGTTTAGTTTGCTGGTATAGATGCACTGTAGGGATTCTGCTTTAATCTATAACTCATTTCCCTTCTGTGCTTTTTGTTAGGTTGACTTTCTTTTATCACTGTGTTGGTGGGAAGATTTTGCATTTCTCCATTCCAAGATGTGGTACTTGAATCTCTCCATCTTATATATCCATCTCAGTATGTGCAATACTGCACGTATTGCAGGTTAATCAGGATTCACTCCACTAGAGCAACACGTGTTACAGGAGGATATGAGCTGGACCCTGAAAGAGTATCTCTGTCCTATACACTCCACTAGCACTATTTTTTGGCTTGTTTTTTTTGATCTCTTTATTAATTGAAACCCATTAGTAGATTATGAGGCCATGGAGGGCCTTGACAAATATATTATCTGCATAATACTGCAGACCTTGACAGTCACCCTCATTGCATGTGAAATACCACTTAGAGATAGTGTTTTGTTTGTGTGTTGGTTTTGTTTATTGCTTTAAGGTGCTGAATTCAGTACTTAGTGTGGCATAGAAGCCACACCTTTTCTAACCAGCATTCCCATAGCTGTTGCTGTTCTTGTAATATTGTAATATTCTTGTAAGCCTTATTTATCCTCAGGCTTCCTGTCTTTGTCTGCAGAAGGAATGACTCCATTCACTGTTGGCATCTTCTCCCTGTATAAGAACCTTATAGGCCATGGCCAAGTTGTTGTTCTCATAGATGAACTGAATAGTCAGGGGTCAGCTGAGGTCTTTTCCCTTAGATATTTGTGTTATGTACTCTGCAGGACAGCAAACATGACAGTTTTTTAGGCCTAAGCAGCCAAAGGGCACTGAAACCACCAGGAGTGAAGAATGGGACAATGGTGCAAAGACAGAGGCAGCTTTCTACACCATATACCTACCAGGCAGGGCTTTTCTTCACTCCTTTCTCAGGACTGCGCATCACTTTTAGTGGGCAAGGATTCCTGCTGTCAGAAAAGTATCTGGAGCGGTGACCTTCCCAGTATTTCATTAGCTGATAAGTCAGACAAATGGATTCTGGCAGTGAACTTTAATTTCATTAAGCAGTGGATTTTAATAACAGAATTAGAAGACTAGCAACAATGCTTCAGGATTCACTGGGTACATAACAGACTTTTGCCTGGCCATATGTAAAGCTCCTTGCTAATACATGGTTTTCCACTTCAGTTTCCACAGTTAATGTTTCACAGCACCTAAACTGCTGCTTTGCTGCTCCTGTCTCTCCTGTAAAGAAATTAACCCAGGCAACATTTTCATTGCAGGTTTCCAAGAAGTACAGTGAGATTGAAGAGCTCTACCAGAGACTGGCAGCACGGTATCCACAGGTTTCTCTTCCACTCCTGCCTAGAAAAGTTCTCTTTGTGGGGGAATCTGACATCTCTGAACGAAGAGCTATGTTCAATGATATCATGAAATTCATCTCCAAGGATGAGGATCTAGCAACGAGTCCTGAGTTACTGGAATTTTTAGGTAACTAAAAGATGTGAGTGTGCCCTCTCCCATGAATGTGCTTTATGGAAGTGTTAAGTTCTTGACTCAAGTAGCCAAAAACTAGAGAATGCCAGAATAAAGACTGTCACTGAAAATATCCTCATGTGCATTTACAGTGCTGCACAGTCATGTTTGTTAATGTTTTTCCCTCCTCTCAGTGGACACATGCCTCATTCAGAGCTTTTGATAGATACCTTCAAAGGAAGCCTTATGCTATCCTTTCTCTGATTTCCTGCTGTGCTTCAAAACGTGTAGCTTTAGAAGGCTAAATAGTCATGTGTGGTCGGTGGAGAGATGGACCCTAAAGAGACAGTGCAGGGTCTCCCTTAGTGAGCAACTCTTCCATGTTTTGTCTGGTTTTCCTGCAAATTACTGGCTCTGAGAAAGATTTAAATAGAAGATACATTCTAAATTAGTTAAATTCTCTGGCTAGCTTTTTTCTTTTTAATTTATTTTATTTTTTTTCCTAGTTTTCCTTAGCTTTATGTCCATCTTTTTTCTAATGATTTGTATAGTCCCTTTCTTATGTCCCTTGGGCATAGTAGGGAGTTACTGAATGAATGGAACATATGAGTTCTCTGCTTTTAATTCAGCTGAGAGCTGCTGAGTAGGGAATACTCCAGCCTGGTGCTGGGCAGGATTCTTAGTGGAGGGTTAGTTTTAAGTGAAGTTGCAAGATGCTAACAAGTGTGAACAGCCCATTTTGCAGAACTGTCAAGTGCGGCTAGATTAGTTCTGTGAAACTGGGAACTTCCTAAGGGCAAAGGGGGCAAAGCTGCTTAATGCCTGGCAAGATCCAGGTAGTAAGGTTTCCAAGTGGTTTTTGTTTGGTTTTCAGTTTGGGGTTTTTTACCCTGGCAGTGTTCTCTTGAAAGCAGACCCCTTGCACCATGAATTCAGAATTTGTGTTGACTGATCTTTGCCTGCTGGTTAACCTAACCATGGTGCACGTCTGCAGCTAAACTAGGCTGGCATTCTGTGGGCAGATTGGGTACAAGTAATGTGACCTGTTCATCAAAATTTGCCTAGAATAATGTAAGTCTTGCCCTAATTTGGCAGATGAAGACATGAAAATCTGGGTGAGATGAGTCTCCTGTGCCATGTTACTTCAATAGTCAAAATGGTGTAACCATTAATTTTATCCACAACAGTTTTCAGTAGCTTTTTTTTTTAGCTAGTCTCATTATTTTAAGTTGCTTCCCTGGACATCCAGAAACTCAACAGCAAGGAACCATTTTCTCCTCATTCTGCTGGCCTTTGCATGTAACAAGTATCGTGAGAAGACAGTTTTATGTTTCAGTTGGCTGAATTTGCTGAGTTGGATGCATCTTTCATACTGAACGGTGCTAGAACATCAGGCTTCATTTTTCAGTGTAAACTGAAGAGCTGTTCTAGAAACATGCCATCCAGTGCTCTAATTTTAGCCCAAGTTAATTAAATAGTATCAAAAAGTGGATTTTATCTCAACTAGCTAAGTGAAAGTTAGCTACCTACATCTAAGTAGAGTTTTTACAGTCTCTCTGTAACCAGTGGAGAGAAAAAGGCACTTCAGAGAGATACTTCTCACATGACTTTGTTTGGATGAGATGAATCACCATGTGGAAATTCTATTGTTTCTGTTGACTGTAGAAGGAACATAAATAAGCTGATTTGACATGTGCTGCTGTGTCTCAGATAAAGTTAATTTCCTCTATCTTTCTCTACTTAACTACTTTAAACCAGTAAACAGATCAGACATATAATGACACATAGTGAATAAAGGGAACAGTGGGAGTGTTTTGAAAGAGTTTCACAGAAGCTGATCTTGTCCTTCATTCCTCAAAACAAAACTGTCAGAAACAGGTGCAAGGTATAAAAAAACCTGTAGTTGTTATCCCATGTACTCAGTTTTGCCTCCATTACTGTGTTTTGCAGGAACAAAATCCTCCAGTGCTGTTGACTTCAAGGGTAAAAACTTGCCTGATGACAGAGAGAAAGAAGATGAAGAAAATGAGGCATTGGATTTTTTCAAAGAGAAGACACCTGACTTAATCTCACAGCTTTTATCAGTGGAAAATGTCAAAAAAGAGGAAAAAAAAGAAGAGGGAGATGAAGAAGAAGAGGAAATTTTAGACCCTCTTGGTGCAATCCGGTATGGCTAAAATTCTATAAAGTAGGTATTTAGATTTTAGCCTTTCTGATAAGGCTGTTGCATGTCACTGTCCCCTCTTCCCAGCCTTTTATTACATTGACCACTTTCAGCTAAATTTCACAGAGGAGGAAGGGCCTCTGCATTTCATGAATGTGGTGCCTTGGTTGAGGGAAGAAACATTGTAGTGCCTTTTCAGTGCATTCCTCGGGACATCCGAGTGACAGGGACATCGTGAATGCCTTGATAACAGTCCCAGCTACAGAAGGCTCTTTGCTGGGCACTGCAGGGTTCTACCACAAAGCATCAACCCTCCAGCATCCACTGGATGTGCTGTTCTGGAGTACACTGGACACTGTGTTTACACTGTCTGGAACTACTTTTGAACTCACTTGTGGCTTTTCTTTCCTTTTTCCTTTGTCTGAAGCTGTCACATGCTAAATGGTGCTAAAGCATAAGCAGTAACAGCTTGATAACAGTAATTGAATCAAAGCTTCCTGATATTAGTATCTGGGTTTGTTTACCTGTCCAGTAATTTTCATACAGTTTTCTTCACTTTTTAGGGTGTCTCAGGCTTTAGATGTCCAAGTAGAGAAGGTGTAGCTGTTCTTGATCTTCAGTAAGCACTGACTGGCCAAACTGGATTGTTTCAGCCACCCAGAGTCACCAACCACTACTGAATGTTCTTTGTCTTGGCTCTAGACTGTGCTTTCAAAATG
Organism: Vireo altiloquus; assembly: GCA_013396875.1. Lineage (NCBI taxonomy): Eukaryota > Metazoa > Chordata > Aves > Passeriformes > Vireonidae > Vireo > Vireo altiloquus. The sequence continues at coordinate 79 of VZRF01005926.1, read as the reverse complement.
CTTCTGCATAGCAATAGGCAGTAAGTGACAGGAACAAGCCAGACCCCTCTTTGGGTACTTCTGTTGGGGTTTTAGAAGT
>VZRF01005924.1:45582-89775 GCA_013396875.1 Vireo altiloquus | reverse complement strand
GGCTGAGGGGGTGTCCGAGGATCACAGGGGATATGCTGGAGCAGGCTGATGAGGTGTCTGGGGGTGTCACACAGGACTCTGCTGTTGTGAATTTGCTTTGGAGGGGCCTGGGGAGCTTTGGGGGCTGCTCCGAGGGTGTTTGGGGACAGCACCTTCTGTGCACTGATGGGGGCATCTGTGGGGTTGGGGGTGATGCCACCTTTTAGTGTTTACTTGTTTAGGGGGTCTTTGGGGTGTCTCCTACATTCTGTGTTTGGCAGGGGGCTGTTATCCCTAGGTTAACAGTTAGTGCATCCTTGTGTCCCTGACATGTTCACCTTTTCCTGGGCTGTGTGTGAGTCCAGGACTGCCCAGTGTCCTGTGGAGAGGCTGCTGCTGTGCCCACCACCCCCAGAACGGAGCCAGCCTCCCTCCCCTCGGGGTGCTGGTTGGTCACACACTGCCCTCCTACGCCTCTTCTGGGGCTGTAGGCTGGTGCAGTGGTATTCTTAAGCATGTTTTTCGGCTTGAGTTAACCTTCCTTTCCCTCCCTCCTTTCTGGCCCCACTGTGCTTTGAAAGGATCAGGGGTTTCTAAGGGGTTTTGCCCTAAATGGGTGAGTAGGTGAGAACTTGTAAGTGGGTGAGACCTCAGCCCACCTCTGCTCATGGGCACATTTTTGTGTCAGCTGTGGCCCTGCCTGTCTCTGTACTGCCATCTCAGTGACTTGAGCCTCTTCAGGGAAGGGATGATAATAATGCACAGTCTTGGGGTATGAGGTTTAATAAGACCAAGGTGCAGGTGCTGCATTGGGGTCAGGTCAACCCCTGGTGTCAATCCAGGCTGGGGATAAAGAGATAGAGAGCAGCCCTGGGAAAAGGACTTGGGGATGAGTTGCTGGACATGCCCTGGTCATGTGCATTGAACCCAGAACCTCCTGAGCTCTGGGCTGATCCCCAGTGTGGGCAGCAGGGGAGGGAGGATTCTACCCTGCTGAGGTGAGACTCCACCTGCAGAGCTGCCTCCAGCCCTGAGGTCCAGCACAGGAAGGACATGAAGGTGTTGGAACAGACCACCAAGATGATGAGAGGGATGGAGCAGCTCTGCTGTGAGGAAAGACTGAGATTTGGGATTTTTCAGGCTGGAAAAGAGAAGCTTTGGGTGACCATATTATGGCCTTCCAGGAGCTGAAGGGAGTCTGCAGAAAGATGGAGAGAAACTGTTTACAAGGGCCTGGAGTGACAGGATGAGGGGGAAGGGCTTCCCACTGACAATAGATTTAGATTGGCTATTAGGTAAAAATTCTTCCCTGTGAGGATGGGGAGGCCCTGGCACAGGGTGCCCAGAGAAGCTGTGGCTGCCCCAGCCGTGGAAGTTCTTAAAGGCCAGGCTGGATGGGGCTTGGGAGAACCTGGNGCCAGGCTGGATGGGGCTTGGAAGAACCTGGGATAGTGGAAGGTGTCTCTGCCCATGGCAGGGGGTGGAACAGGGTGAGCTTTAAGGTCTCTTCCCACCCAAACCATTCTGGGATTCTGTAAACCTGGGAGGTTGAGAACCTCTGTAAGGGAGAGTGTTTGAGTTGCTTTGGTAGGGTTGCTGCAACCCAAATCCTGTTGTAGCTGTAGATTATGGCTTTAAGGCAGAAAGTTCACCTGTGGTCCCTGTGAGAGCCTTATCCTCACCTCAGTCCCAATCCTTCCTGCTGGCATTAGCAGCAATCACAAGCAGTTCATCAGAAGGAAGTTGTGTCTGGGAATCAACAGGAAGGCTGAGCTTTCCCTCTTAAGGTATGTCCTTGTTTACCCTGTGCAGGGGCTGTGAGGCTGCACTGATCACAGTCACCTGGATTTGAGGGTTATAAATACCTCAGTTCTCAGTTCACAGAAGTGTTTGCAGTGATCTGAGCATTAAAACAGTGAATTGTTGGGATCAGGAACTGTCAGTGTGTAGGCAAAGCTGCTTGTCAGAGTTACTATTCTTCAGACTGGACTTCGATGTGCCTTTGTTATTATTTATTCTGTTTGGAGAAGCAGTCACCTTTTACTAAAATAAATACACTGTTTATAACATAACTCTGTATTTGCATCACTAACAAATGCTCTTCTGCAAAGCAGCCTGTACAATAATTGTCTTTATTTTCCATAATAACATCCATGTTCTGATCTTACAGCTGAAATGCAGCAGTTTATGTAAACCAACTGCAGCCTGTGCAGAAGAGTGTGTCTAGACTTATTTCAGCTTAACTTAAAGCAATTAAGGACAGGTTAAAGTAAGTTCTGCTGTCATGGAAATAGGCATGTGCTGATTTATTGGTGTTTGTTTCAAGACAGACTAATTTGCAGCACATGAAATGCTTTTTGATATCTTTTGATGCTGTCTTCTGCTGCCAGAATTAAAGGGGAGGAGTTTTGTGTTTGATTTGGGCTTGAAAGGAATGATCTTTCTGATAGGAGTTCATTACATCATTTTATTTTTGGGAGCTTTCTGTTTTGTAGTTACTCTCTAAAAATGAGTGGAGTTCAGTGAGCTCAGTCAAGCTGCAGGGGCAGCTGGAAGAAGTTGTAGACAAAAGAACCAAACTGGTTATTTCCATCCTTCTTAACAGTAGTGAAAACCAAGTAGCAAAGTCATTTGAGCTGTTTGATGTAGACTGCATGTACCTACAGGCAGAGAAAACCCCATATTAACTTTCTTTGGATTGTTTATTTTCTGGAAAGGTTTTGAGACAGTTCTTGGAGTGGTAGATAAGGTAGCAATTCCAGAAGCCTCATCACTGGTTGTGCTAACAGAAATGTATCATCTAAGATCCATCTGGGGTTGTTGGATGTGTCCAGTATGAAATCACTCAAAGTTACACTTTGTTTTCCTGTGCTCCAGACATGGCCTTACCTGAGCTCTGCACACCAGTAATTTGTATTTGCATCCCCAAAGTATTTTTAACCATCAGACTTGAGAAACCCTCTTACTTCAGCTGATTTGATCATAAATCCGATCTTACCTCAGTTTCTTTGAAGTACCTTCATGTTTTGGCATGTTCAGTCCTGCCTTCTCGGAATCCAAGAGGTTTCATAACCGCTTGCTTGGAGTTTTCTGTTCAGGATATTGTAACATTTTTAGTGTGGTGACTCAGTCTGTCTTTACAGGTCATGAGAAGTAAGAATCAATGTCTCATTTTATTGGTTGATGCTTTTAGCCCCAAGTTTGGGCCATGCTAGGATATGTTTGTCACTCAACCTCATGTTGAACTCATTCCATGTGCCCGTGACAGGCAGCCAAGTGTTCAGTTCACTGTGTAGCAGTGCAGTCAGGAGAATCAAAGTATAATTCTGTCTAAAAGTCCTGCTTTTAATTCTACCTAAACACCTGAAAACCAATAAGTAGAAATTTCAGGTGTGGAGAAAAGTAAATAACATTTCGCCCTTTGTAATGCATTTGCTGTAAGGCTCCAGTGCTGTAGTTAACAACACCTTTGTCCCTCTTTGCCACAAGCTGTGATCACAAAGGGACATTGGCCAAGCAGTGGGACTGGATTAATAATTGCATCACAGAGTTACAGAGTCTGTTAGGAAAGTCACTGCACGATGAGAGGCCAACTCAGCAGCCAAATAACTGGGGGCAGGAGCCTCCCAGCGCTCCCTGAAATAGCACCTGTGTGCTCTCTGTGGTGCCTGTGCTTACCAAAACCACTGTCAGGAACTCTTCCTCCTTCTCGAAAGTCAAATCCTGCCTAATAAATGCAAATTGAGTCTCCCTAAAGCTTCAGTTTGGGATGGACTCTGGAACTGCTGTGTTCTGCGTAGAGATCTCAGAGGAGTGTGTGGATAATGAGCTCTTTCTTTACAAGAAAAATGCTGAGTTGGTGCCTGCTGGTAAAGGTCACTTGAGCGGTCTAAAGGATCTCCTGATTTTTAAATTAGTTTCTTAATAAAAAGTGAATTTAGCCAGAGGATCATTACTGGCTAATTTAACTGACATCCAGACAAGCAGCATAATAAACATCTTTTCTGTGGGGGAAAATGTAAAAGGATGGGGAACCATCAGCATTTTTTTCTTCACTTTATTTATCAATAGCATAACTAGAGCTAGCATAAAGTTTAGAAATTACCAATCTGGTAACATTAACATTTTTATAAAAACAATGTGATTTCAATATCTGCTTTTTGGGGAGACCTGGCCAGGCTGCTGATGAAAGCCACTCTGATTTCAGGTTTCTGATCCCAATGTCCTCTCCGATTCCAGCATGACAGTCGGGTAGCACTGCTGAGCCATCTTTGCCAAGGTTGGTACAATTTTGTGTCTCTGGCTTTTGGATGGCCTTGCCATGTGAATTGTTTGCTGACAGCCTCCCTGTTCTGAGCCATGACAGTACAGAGAAGCTGGGACTTGTAATCCAGGTAGTGGGGAGGGGATGTGTTTTGGGAGTGTCACAGGGCAATAATTACAGGTGCTGAAGTAGCTGAAGTCCTGGGAGCTGCCTTGCCTGTGTTATTCCATCAGTTTTCACCACCATTTCTCCTCCTGTGTCTTGCTCCAGTTCTAATTTGCAGTCACAATGTGGCCTCCAGCCTCAGCGGAGACTTTACACAGACCCCTGTGTAAAGCTTTGGATCCACTTTTTGGAGTACAAAAGAGGACTAAAGAGTTTTGAAGGGCAGCTGGTCCATAAGCACAGGCCTGAAATTGAGAAGGAAAATCAATGTCTGTTAGTCTTGGAAGCAGAACTGAACATGGGCTGTACTTGCTGAAGCTCAACATTCAGTAATTTCTTCTGCAATTGCAATTGTTTTTTTCTTCTTGCCCTCAAAACAACCTCAAACATGTTATGTGCAGCTATTAAAAATGGTGTTAATCCATGGATTGCTCCTGGGAGCAGGAATGTTCAGTCATTGCTTTGGTTTTGCTACTGAATACACAAATATAGAAATACCCTTGTGAACTATAAAATGTAGCAAGTCATATGTATCCCACTGTCAGAGTGACTCAAGAATTACTCAGCTATTTACTGGGAGAATAAAGAGCTGCCTGAGATTCAATACAGAAACAGTCAAAAGAAGCAATAAAAAAGGGGTGATGGAAATGGACTAAAGATAGAGAAATGAGAGCACAGCTCTGTGTCAGGTCTGCCTCTGCAATTTGTGGACAAATAATCTAGATTAGAGTTTATTAGTCAGTGATGCTTTCAGTAGACACAGTGTGTGTTCCCAGCACTGGGAAATGAATGCAGTTCCCAACCAGCTGCCATAAAACAGTGCTACGTCCCTGACCTCTGCTGGGTGTCAGAGTTTAGTCTGTTGAATCAGGAAGTTTTCAGAAGGAAGCAGAGCTTGGCAACCATAAAAACAGGAGAACTGAACCTTGTGACAGCAGTGAGAAGTGGTGTGTAACAGTTAATGATTGCTGCTGCCACATGGCTTGTATGCAAAGTTTTGGCAACGTAGTTTTGCAAAACAGATGAGGCAGATGTAAATAACAAGGCCATGTTTGGTATAAGAGGGGGTTTCAATAAATGTAATTTCTGGTCTAGAAAGTGTAGCTGAGTCCCTCGGAGCCCAGCCTTGTGGCTCACTGTTCTGGGACAGCAGCTGGTCACGTTTCCTGAAATGAATCTGTGAGCCCACATGATGCCATTGGATGTCCTGTAAACTGCCAGGATTAAGCATCTGCCCCAGTTTGAGCGATTTGCTCAGTTTAAGAACCATTCACATTATTTTGATCTAAGTGGTGCCTGTTTTATAACTGAATTACTGCAGTTCTCAGTTTATTCTGGTCACTCGATAAATTGGAGTGAGATGTCCACAAAAGATGTGAGCAGGGAAAAGGCAGGAAGAGAGAAACTGATGGCAGCAGCAGCAGCAGCAGAGTTTCTGGATGGGCTGGAGATGAGTGGGGTGGATTTTCCAAGTCCCTCAGTTCATGTGCTCAGTTATCATCTGCTCGTTCAACATAACTGGAACAAACAACGGAGAAAAACAGAATAAGGAAGCTTTAACCTCTGTGAAAATGAGCTCATTTCTTCTTCCTCTGAGCGAGTGGATTAAAAATCGTGGTGTTACATAATCTCTACCCACAGAAAAGCTTCCGTCTGTCTGGAATGTTATCTGCTGTGGCAGTTGGTGGTTATGAATGAGTTCCCTAATCCATTGACAGAAATGTTCCGGCAGGCACTTGCAGACTTCCCTGTAGTCTAATGCTTGTTGAGAAGCCCTTGGTCAGGTGTCAGGGGCTGATACAGCCTCAGGAGATGGATGTGTACATAGCAAAGGCCTTTAAACTGATATGGGTTGTGGAAAAAAGACTTTACTGCCTGTGTTGGGAAAGGAGTCCAACTAAGGAATAGAATAGAATTAGAGGTTATTAACATTTCAGGTTTTGATTTGCTGTAAAAATTTGATTTCTTAAATCCACTGAGTTTCTGTCATATATATGAGCACAACCTGGCCTTTTTCTATAGGATCTGATTTTTCTTTTCCCTTTCAGACTGACCAAGTTACAAATACAAAAAATCATAAGATTGTTCAGTCATGCGCAAATCAGACGATTCAGGTATATTTGAGTTCAGCTTTAATGTAAAGCACCTAAAGACCACAAGGTTTTGCCCATATCCAGGCTTTGCTGAGATCCATCCTAAGCATGTGTAAATTAGCTAATGTTTGAATCACTTGGGACTGGGCAAGTTTTAGCTTTTACTCTAAATGCTGCTGATCCCTGGGCCCAGCTGTGATTTCAAACCTCCCTCTGAGCGTGGTCGAAACATCGATTTGGATGCTGCTCTAATGGAGAGCAATATTGATCCTGAGCATTTCCTGGGCACGTGGGAGTGGAGCTTTCTCATTCCCAGCATTGCCTCCTGTTTCACATCCAGTAAGGAGGCTGCAGCTTGTCTGCCCCTGTCCCACCTCAGGCTGCGTGGGGTGGGATGGGTGCTGTGATCTGTCCCAGTGTTCTGGGGATGGAATCCCCTCTCAGGGCTGGCTCTCAGAAAGACCAAAGTGATGTATTTGATGCAAGGAGCTATGTTCACGTGCAGTTTTGTGTGGTGCTGACTTCTTGGTGGATCATGGAGAGATCACAGCAAAAAGCTGGAGGAAGCAATTTCTTTTTTAACTTGTCTTCAGTTGTAATAGTTAACTTCATTTTTAGAGGGAAGTTCTGTAGCTTCCCAAGAGAAATCTTTGACAAAGAATGTAAATATGAAAAGATGTTTTGGTAAGGTGCTTTCCTTGACCAATGAAAGAGTTTGTCTTTGTTTGTTTTCATATTTTCTGTGACTGTGCTGCAGACACACAGACACAGTCAGACACAGACAACCCCTCCAGCTAACCTGGCTGGAGAGAGAAAAGCTTGATCTTTCTCCTTGATAATATTTTGATAATAAAGCCTTCTGATTTCAACAAATCTATGAATATGAAATCATTTTGTGGACCAGGCCCTAGAAACAGGACCACATCTTTGCCACAGTTTTGCTGTCAGGCCCAAGGAGAGTGATAAACAGCCAGGTTAGAGAAGGTCAGCTGGGAATGACTGCACAAGATACTGAAGTGAAACCAGTCTGATGATTTCTGTTACCTTGTGCTGGCCGAGCAAGGGGGAAACTTAGTTTGTTTATTGATAATTATAAAGCTGTGGAGAGCTTTGTGTGTTAGGGCTGTGCTATATTTAAATGGTGTCCTGTCTGTCAGATGTCCCTATTACCAAATGTTCTTTGCCAAGATCATGGGCTTTTCCTTTTAAAAGTTGTTTTTTAAAAGAAAACCAGAAAATTGGTTAATATGCCATGGCTGTGGCACCTCTGTGTGTCTTCACTTTGTGCTGTTAAGTCATTCCAAGAGCATTTTAAAGGTGTTATGAACAGCTATGGGAAATGCCACTTCACCACTTGGAGAGTGGAATTATTGCATTTCTGAGAGATGAAACCATTCTTAATGCAGAAAATAGAGTGTTCTCCAGCCTCTCACCCTGTGTGCTGCAGACACTTAGTGCTGCCTTTAATTAGAAGGCTGTCACAGCTGAAGTAAAAATAACAACTCAAAACAGAACCTCCTGTGAACCAGACTGAGAGCCCTGAGCCTTAAAGGCTTTACTTCTTCCTGGAGCAGCTGGAGCCCTGAGCAGGAGCATTCCAGCCCCTCGTGCTGCCCTGGCCGTGCCTGGCACAGGGAGCTGGAGAAACACTGCCCTGCTGGGACTGGGAGATGTGGGAGGTTTAGGGAGATGTGCTCCAGGTTTAGCAGCAGGAGGTGATGTCTTGTGTCTTCAGGCAGGCTGACAAAAGCCACCTCATTTCATGCAATCCACATTGAGAGCTCTGGTCAGGACTGAGTTGAAATCCTCGGGTTAGAGGGAGCTGCTTTTTGGAGATTTAGAGACCCTTTAATTAGCAGACTCTGCAGGAAAACCTAGCTTCTTGTTAAGGATTTATTAAAATCATGCATAAGCTCTACTGCTGGAATATGCTAATTTATTTGAGAATCTCTTGGATTATTCAGAAGGAGAGTGAATATTTCTCACAAGGACAGGCTTTGAAGACCATTTCCTTGAAATAAATAATTTTTTTTTTTAAGTCCTGGAATTTCTTTTGCATGTTATCTTTGAGATAGACACCAAACCAGCTACAATTGGCTAGAATTTTGTTGGGTTCTTGCTTGTCAAGGTAAAAACAAGCTGGAGAGGCCCATTCTGGAATACACTTCAATTTTAGAACCTACCCTTTCAAGAGTGACCTTATCCAGGGCCCAAATGGACACCTTTCCTCAGCACAAACACCTCATTATGTGTGTTGAAATAGGCATCTTCTCTGCTTTTTCAATTTTGTGTATTTTTTTTTTTGTGGTATTTTCCCTTTTTCACTCCCACAAAATATGGCTCCAGTTCCTGGCTAATTTTGCTGTAACACAGCACTAGCCAAATATTTTTGTGGAGGAATTATTAGTCATAGAAGAAAGAATGTAATGGAATATTCTTAGAAAGTGTTATAACTATGCTTGACATGTAAAATATTTATCCAGGCACGTAAACAAAGCAAGAGGTGTCTTGCCAATGTCCCCTTGTAAACCCTGCTTGGTTTGAAATCATGAGCTGTTTTTCAGTTCTTGAAAATAAGGTATCAGGTTCTGTGCTGACATGAATTGCCAGTGCTAATGGTTGGCCTCACCTCGATGAAATTGCAGCCCCTGCTCTTGCCTCCCTCAAAATAAATCAGGAGGTGTTTTCCAAAGAACTGTAATTGTGCTAAATAAAACTCCTGTGTTTGTTTTGGTTTCGGATTACTCAGTATTACTTGCAGTTACTAATGCAGCTGCACTGTGAAAGGAGCCTTATGTTTGTTTTGCTTTTTCTTATTGTCTGTATCTTAATGAGCATTAAACCATGTGTCTGATTTGGAGAATTCTCTTGTTTCTGAGGACAACACTGATAATGTTCTCTTTGTGCCTCAGCGCCTAAGGAGCATCTCTGCCCTTCCACAGGAGAATTTGAGCTGTGGCTTTATCTGAACAAGCTTCTAGCAACTGTTGTGGTGAGATAGGGCAGTGCCCCGTGGGGATGGCAGATAGTGCCCCTGGCAGGGACCCCATGCCAGCCTGAATTATCCCAGACCTAGGTGAAGATCCCCAGTGCTGGGTGAGGACATCAGAGTTTTGCCAAGCCTGGTTCTGCCCTTGCACACTGAACCCAAACTGCTGCTGGACCTGGAGCCTGAACCTCTTTCTCAACGTGGCAATATTTCCTTGCAAATTTAATTGCATTCCATTGCAGCCTCTCTGGGTTTGATTCTTGTGTTTGGTGTCAGTTTTTTCATTATTATTTTGAAAGCTCCTGTAACTGCATTCAGCTTTCAAAAATGTGCCACCTATTGTTAGTTTTCCGAGCTGCTGCCATGCAATTGGTTAGAAATGAATGGCAGTTGGAGTTGTAGGGCAGAGTTGTAGCAGATGAGCTGGGAATGAGTGAGCTGTTACTTGTTGGGATCCCTTCCAGAGAAGGAAGGTGGAGTTTGGAGCTGCGAGTGGCCTTTCTAAAATAAGAGTCAGAACGAGTAGGTGCTTTTTGCCATGGGTGAAATGTCAGATAGCTTTTGTACGAAACTAAAAGCTCTGTTAATGAGGAGAGGAGTTTTGGTTTCCGCTGAATATTGTCTCTGAATGTTTAATTTTTAATTAAATTAATTAAAACTTGTATATTTCAAAACACATTGATAATACACCATCTCGAGAGATCCACAGTGGACACTTACTGTGCTAAAAACAAATAGGGTACTTACAAAAGCTAATTTACAAATTATACATATACAAATTATATGTAAAAATATATAAATCTATTCTTTGTCCTGATGATGGCCACCAGCCTCATGTGGTGTGGGACAACACCTCTTGGTGATTAGAGGTTCTTGATGTTTACATTCCCCCAGCCTCTTTACCAGGCCCCAGGTGCTTTATTGTACCTGTATCTAGACAGGTGAGATAATTGGGCATTAAAAAAATAAAATCTTGCCCCCAAGCCAAAAGTCATAACAAGTTTTTGCATACAAAAGTTAGTAAATTAGTGACAACTTGATTTTTTTTTTTTTGTGTTGTATTGCTTGGTTTGTTTTTAATTAAGAGCCATCTAAAGGCATCTTTTATTCACACTTTCTGACTCGTCAGGACACATGTGCTTTATCACTGGCATGAATCAGGAGGGAAATAGTTTCCTGCTTGTTTAGACTCATATTTGCATTTAAAATTATGTATTATTGATAATATGTGATGTATTTAATTCTACTGTTTTGTGAAAACATGTTTGGAGCAGTCTCTGAGCAACCCAGCTGTATCTTAGGGGAAAGCAGTAAGAAATAGAATCAATTGATTTAATATTTGGGCTGACAAATGGTAACATTTCCAGGTGCCATAAACATGTAATGCCTTGGCCATGGCACCTGAGCACTGAGGGGAAGTGCTGGTTCTTACTGGGACTCCTTAGCAATGCATTGATGTGTCCAAATAATTCATTTTATCCTCAGTTACTGTAAATTTGTACAGTTTGTACTTGTTTGGGCCCAAGTCCTATGACTGCTGGGTTTGGGAATCCATATGCACATGTTTATGTACATAACCAGAAGATCTGGTGGCTAATTCCTCTGCCTGTCTAAGGGATGTGTGGCAGCAGAGTGTTTTACCAAATGGCATCAAGGGTTTAATAAGAGTGAGCCTTTTCTACCACACAATTCCTGCAAAATCTGCCTGAATAAGGAATCTGCAGAGGGCAATTCGGGAGGCTTTTACTGAAAAGAGAAGACTTTAAGCTGTTACCACACAGATTATATTCAGACTTTCCATGAATCAGCTAGAGGGACTTTTAACCTGAAATATTTACATGAATCAGCTTTGGGGGAGTGACCATTGCTGCTCAAAGAGTTTAAACCCTGAAGCTTTGCCGTGCTTTGGTGCTTTCCTCTGCTGCAGCAGGATTTTGGGATCGTGGTGCAGGGAGCACTGAGCACGGATGAGCCGGCAGTAAGTGAGGGGTGCTTGGCACAGGGTTTGCTCCAGAGGTACAGCAGGAAATGTGGGAGATCACTTCTGCTCAGAAGTTCTGGTGGTTGCAGGTGGATCAGATCCTGTCTTAGAGCTCCCTCAGAAATCCTCTTGTCCTTATGCTGTTTTCTGCATTTAGAATTGAAGAACTGGACTTGTTGTAATATAAATGCAGGAATTGAAATCGTGGGCATTTGGAACCAAGTTTGATTTAACTGCCTAAGAACAAAAGTTGAGAAATAAAGCTTTTTTAAATCCAAAGGGATAAGGCACCTCTTGCTTTTATGCTTTGCTGAAGTGTGTGGGATTTTCTGAAAGCTTCATAAGTACTTTTGCAGAAAATGATAGAACAGAGAGCACAGCCAAACTCTCTTGTCTGCAGCAATTACTCCTCCTGCAGGCTTTCACCTAAGTGTTTGTAGCTTAACTTAACACAGGTGAAGAGAAAGCATAACTCATAGGTGGCACCTGCCTTAAAACTTAGCTCACTATTGTCTGTTTTAGCAAGGAATATTTGGTTTTCCTGTCTCTAGAGAAAAATATCCTGCTTATGTTTGCAATCTTTTGCCAGAGTTTTTTTCCCTTTTGCCTGATCAGATCTGCCCACTCTGACCTTCTGCCAAGGAAGGAGGTGTGTATTCTGTATGGGCATAGCCCATATTTTATTTAAATTGCTGAATTTAATCAGCACTGGCAGAGCTGCCATTGCCATAGTGGTAAGAAGCTCATTATGAGGATCAAATACAATTTTTGAGGTAGCTATCTTTATCTCAGTATTGTGAGGAAATACCCTTTATAGTTAGCTTGGTTTTGCTCTTTAACATGAATACCCTGGACCTCAGAGGGAGGGAAATAAAAAAGCAGTAACTTGTTGCCTTGGTGAGGAATTTTGTTCCCTTGATGGGACATTACTGGATGCACTTCATCTGTCCTGTTGATGAGGCTGCCACAGTGTGACCTTCCTATTTCAGGAAAGTCTGTAATAGTTAATAACTCTCCATTATTTTTCTGCAGGTATCAGTCTTGGTGATTGTAAATTGGCAAAAGAAAAGATGCTGTGATTGTGGGGCACTGATGAGGGATCAGTTCAGTGCATAAACCGAGCACTGGTGGTGACAGAAGGACCTGGTGACCCCTGGGTCTGAAATCAAGGTGTGCAAGTGCAGTGTTAAACCCTTCAACTCATATTGCCAGCTGGAGTTTTGAATTGCATTTGTAGAAACAGTGGATTTTTGTTGAGCCTCGAGTAAATGACTAAGTCAGTACACTTTGCTAACAGTGCAGCACTATGCACAGAATGGGAGAAACAATCAAGCATTTCATCAGCCTCCTTGCTGTCTCTTGCCAACATTTTCAGGCTGTCCTGCATTGCATCAGGCCTGCTGGACATTATTTTCCATCTATCATTTGAAGCCAGATGGAAAATGAATCCTCTGTATATTGATAGTGTTATTTCATAACAAGGGAAAAGCTTTTTGTCATGTGCCTGTGCTGGTTCAACCTATAAATCAGCTTTTATTGTCTGCTTGTGTTTGTGTTGGGAAAATGAAATGAGGATCAGTAGGAGGTTTGTGAAAAGCACATTAAGGCTGCCGTTAGATGTTTTTCTCTCTGCTGCAGTCCAGGTGAATGCACTTCCATGTTGTTCTCCAGTGCTCCAGGTGTATCCACAGGTGCCAGGGAGTGGCAGCCCCAGACCTGCCAAGTCTCACCTTGCCCTGAGCATCTCTGTTGGCTCAGGTGCACAGGGCAGTGCCTGGGGCTCAGCCTGGAAATGCTGATATCCCTGCTTGTGAGAGACTTGAGGGTGGGTAGGCCTGGCACAGAGAAGCTGTGACTGCCCCAGCCCTGCAAGTGTCCCAGGCCAGGTTGGACAGGGCTTGGAGCAACCTGGGAGAGTGGAAGGTGTCCCTGCCCATGGCAGGGGGTGGCACTGGGTGGGCTTTAAGGTCCTTCATAGTTACAGAATGAGCCATCAGGTCTGGTCTGAATTTTTAATAGAGGAGAACATTTCACTTTTTGCCTTTCTTTCTACCGGATGAGTTCCTGTCACTGCACAGCCCTCTGGAATGCCTCCCTGCAACTGGGAAATTTTTATTGCAGCTGAGCTGAGCTGACAGGCAGAATGGTTTGTTTTTTCACTTTTTCTCTCTCTCTGGGAAAATCTCCATCTGATGATCAGAAGCAAGTATTTATTATGAAAATTAGGAATTAGATTGTTACCTATTTGCTAATAGTATAGTTTTTCATATCAAGTTTGATGGCTGGTTTTTTATTTAACCAATGTTACCCAGCCCAGGAGAGATCTGTTATCTCAGTGCTGCATTCCCTGCTGTAGTTTATACCTTAACAGTGATTCCACTAATCCTTAGGTACAGGAAATGCTTCTCCTTATTTATCTTAAACCCATGAGATTGCCCTTTTTCTCTCCAAAGTAGGAAATCAATTATCGCTAATTTGTTTCTCTGTTTTTATGTTCAGAGAAACTTTTGGCATATTCTAAGGAGATCTTTTAAGAATTCATGCTGGTTTTGGCTGATATAAAGTTAATTTTCTTCCTAGTAGCTCATGATGGGTTGTGGTTTGGATTTTTGCTGGAAAAAGAGGTTGGTAACACAGAGGTGTTTTAGTCATTGCTGAGCAGGGCTCACCCAGAGCCAAGGCCTTTTTTTGCTCCCCACCCACTGGTGGGTGCACAGGAGCTGGGGGGGCACAGCCAGACCAGCTGACCAAGGGTGGATATTGCACACCTATGGCATCATGCTCAGCATACAGAGCTGGGGGAAGAGGGAGGTGGAGGAGATGTCAGGAGTGTTTTTCTTGCCAAGTGATGGAGCCCTGAACACCTTCCTGCCCATGGGAAGTGGGGAATGAATTCCTTTTTTTGCTTTACTTGCATGCACAGCTTTTATAGAGTCATAGAATGCCAGACTGGCTTGGGTTTGAAGGAACCTTAAAATTCATCTTTGGGCAGCCCCTGCCATGGGCAGGGACACCTTCCACTCTCCCAGGTTGCTCCAAGCCCTGTCCAGCCTGGCCTTGGACACTGCCAGGGCTGGGGCAGCCACAGCTTCTCTGGGCACCCTGTGCCAGAGCCTGCCCACCCTCGCAGGGAACAATTCCTTCCCAATATCCCATCCATCCCTGCCCTCTGGCAGTGGGAAGCCATTTCCCTCTGTCCAGTCACTCCAGTTCCTTATGAGCAGTCCCTCTCTGGCTTCCTTGGAGCCCCTTCAGATCCTGGAAGGTGCTGTGAGGTCTTCACACAACCTTTTCTGTTCCTTTAACTGTTAAAACGTCTGGTTCTCAACCCACGAGTTGCTCTTCCAATTCTCTCCCCATTCCACCAGTGAGCACGTGGCTGTTTGGGGCTCACTTGCCATCCTGGGGTTAAACCAGGACAGAAATTAAAGCCAGGCTTTAGCCATTGTGGAAAGACATGCAGTTCCATTAGAAATCCATCTTGTTCTAAGTGCAGCACTGTGGAATTAGGTCAGGCACGCCCTGCATACGCGTGTTTCCTGCTTGTTCATATTTCTGAGAATAATTGTACATGGCAATGTTTTTGTAGACTTAAAGGAGTGTTGTCACCTTAAAAATTAGTTGTTTGGAGTTTTATTTCAGTCCTGATGGTTAGGCTGTGGTTTAGGAAGAGGGGAGGATTGTTCACCAGCTGATTCACTCACTGCTGGTCCTTCCTCACTATTTACAAACCAAATGGTGAAGTAAAGCCACTCATTTCTACTATTTTTACTCTCTTACACCTTCTCTCTTGCCATGCCAGATGACAGCAAGACCCTGTGTAAGCTGTCAGGTCTTACAGCAAAGGCTTTACTCCTCAATGGATTTTGGCAGCTAGGCTTTTCATTTTTCTTTAAAGTTTCTGTGAAGTTCTTCATACCTGAAATACTGTATAATGGCTCTTTCAAAAAAATTTCAAGGATAAGGAGTATATCTTTATAAATATAATAAAATATTGTATTTATATAATACAATAAGTAAAAAGTAGAACCATCAGCATCTCTGTACTGATGCTTTTGTTTTCTTTTGCTTAATAAATGTGCTGTGTCTAAATGGGTTCTCTGTGCTGGACATGTTGCAGTATTTGAGTTTCTTTTTGTGGCACACATCACCTTGTTTATGGTGATCTGTGCAAGTGAAGCCAATCAGCTCTTCCAGTAGTGGGGTGAGAAGTGTATGCATTGGGAAGTGGCTTTGGATGTGCCTCACATTCCGTAGGGTGGGGAAGGATAACGTGCTGAAGATCATCCCAGCCCCTTTACATTCCAGAACACTTCCTTCTTGCAAATTTGCAAAGAACAAGGATCAGCCTTTTTATTTCTGCAAAGCATTTGCAGCATGAATTGCTTGTGCCAAAGGTTCATTGCTAAGTAAGTGTTTCCACTTTGTGATTGAAAACAATTTAAATATGACTTCCATGTTTTTCCCTCCACAAAAGGTGAGACTCTAGACAAGTTCAAATAGAGATGATTTCAGTGGGATCACCAGCACAGGCTCTGGAGAGCAGAGATGTTTGTGCAGTTGCACAGCTCATTCTTGACATTGTTGTGTTCAGAGGAAGTAGGGCCCCCATGCTCCAAGAGTGGCAAAACCAGCAGCCAGAGGCAGACAGGAATTTTGATTTTTTTATTCTGACACTGAGTCCCTTTAAAACAATTAAAATCCCAGCCTTTCTCTGGCTGGGGGAGCTCCTTCTCTGATCTTTAGTGCTGAATGTGACGTGAGGCTTTTGCTGCTCCCACAATCCAGCTGTGAGGCTGCAGCTCCTCTGTGGGCTGATCCTTACCTGATCCTTCAGGATCCGAGCACACAAACAAGTCACAGAGAAGTGAGGAAAGACATCAGGCTGCCTGTTCACTGCTCATGTGCCATTCTGTGCTACCAGCCAATTTACACTTCCCAGAGGCTGGGAACGTGCTTGGAAGGAGCCCTCTAAGGATGGTAATAACCTGGGAGTATTTGTCCTGCTAGCACAGGGGAATTGCTGGTGCATGGCCAGGGAGCTGAGCAGTGAGCGTGCTACAAGTCAGAGTAACAGCTGAGTAGGCAGTGGGCCTGCTGCTCTGATCCTGAGGATTAGGTCTCCTCCTCTGTGTCCCTGTTTTCTCTCATAAAACACTTCCCTGCAGTGCTTCCCAGGGCTCTTAGGAGCAATGAGCAGTTAATATTTGTAAAAAGCTTTGAAGATGGATAGTGCTAATTATTATTTATAGGCATTCATTCTCACCACGGGTAGTTCTCCTTGATCCTGGGCATGAAAGGAAACCAGGACATTTGTAAGCTGGTCAGGCAGGAGTTTGGCCTTGAAGTCTTTATGTACTTGTTTCCCCACTGGGTTCTGGGTGTGTTTGCAATATATTTGTCACGTTAAATGACCATTTTGGGGATTTATTGTACCAGCCAGATGTGCCAGAAGATCTTTTGTCATTTCCCTCAATTCTGCTGACACATAATGTGCAGCATTTTGGCATGCCAAGAGGGGCCAGGAGACAGGGAAATGCCATCAGCCTGAGCCGGGTCGGATGATGAGCAGGACTGGATGTTCCACTTCCAGGAAAGAGGAAAGTCAGATCTTATTCTTAGGGAGAGCCACCACGTTGCATAGAGCAGCTGTTTTTAGCATGTTTTTGCTGGTGCTCAGCTTAGTGTAACAGAAAAGAGCAAGGAGGAAGGTGTCAAACAGCTGAGGCATTTTTTCCTTATCAATACTGCTTAGCAGATTAAGCAGCAAAATGGGGGAAATGATGAGGGAAAATTCATGTGTTGTAGTTTCTGCATAACTGGTGATAGTTCTGTAAATAAGTTCTGAGCTGCTGTAGCTAAGGGCTCTGCTGAGAGGTGTGCTGGGTCTCTGCATTTCATTTGGAGCTTGAGGTGATGAACAGAGATTTCAACATTCACCCAGCCTGGTTTGCTTGTTGTGAAATGCAGGCTGTTGGTGTTTCGTGCTGTTTGACATCTCTTAAATGGGGCTTGTAAAGCAGAGCTCTGGGGAAGTTATGGAGTCTAAGTGTCCCTGGATAAAGCTGCTCTTTGCCTTCATATATTCTGCTTATCGATCTGATTTCCTGCCTAAATTCTCTTCTCTGCTGAGTAATGCATTAAATAATCAAGAGATTGTTCAGGCACTGCAAGGGGAGGTTGTTGGCAGAGCTGCAGCAATTGAGCACTCCTGGAAGAAGGAGGCCCAAGAAGTAAATTTTATGCTTATCTTGTTTTCTTAATGGAGTTCTTGTCAGCTTGCAGAGCAAATTCTGCTCCCTGGTGAGTGTGGTAGCATCAGTTTGATCAGGGAGATTGTTTCAATATAGGAAAGTTAAGGCAGGGGGAAAAAAATTCCTGAGCCACAACCCAGTGTGGTGTCTGCTTAGAAATGGGTTTATGGAACAAAAGGAATGAACTGTTACTCCTTTTTTTAATTGTCATTAAGAATAAAATGCTTAATTCAGACCACCAGTAATGATGGGCTTGAAACCCACCACTGAGCTGCTCATTAAGGCCTTCACCCTCAGCAAGTGCTGGCCAGAAAACTCAACAGCTCTAACTTGGCATTTTGCTGGTTTATTAGTGCTGTGTTTGATCTGCTTTGTCTCTGCCAGGTGTCAGAGATGGCACCCACAGGCCCTGCAGTTCATTCAGCCAAGGGAAAGACACAGGACAACTGTTCTGCAGGGGGGGGATTGGAAAAATTCATTAATGAGGAAATTGGTGTTTTATGTTTGAGAGAGTGAAAGGAAAACACTTGAAGCCAAGAAAGGAGAGTTGGTTCTTGTCCAGGGCAAAACAAATGCCAGAGAGACAGCAAAGAGATCTGATCTGTTAGGAGATACAAAGGAGTGGAGTGGGTCTTAAAGATAAAAACAAGGAGGAAGAATTTCACTTGGCAAAAATGGGAGCTGTGTCTCTGCATGTGCTGGAAGAGCATTCCAGGTTTGAGTGGCATTGGTTAAACCATCATGTGTGGGGCTGTTCTGCACCAGTGTTTGTTGTGGGACTGTCCTGGGTTAATACTGGGGGGAGCACTGTGTGCCAGCATGGGATAAATTTAGGAGAAAGAACCAAAACCAAGCAATGACTAGGAGCAGGGAACCTCCTGGTCAAAGCTCAGAGTGGTTAAGAGGCAACGCCTGAGCTGTTAACTGGGAAAATGTTCTATTTCAGGCTGTAACCATGTTATAGAGCTCATTTGGCCAGAGGAGGCTCAGTTGGACTGGGAGTCAAGCCCCATTTTTAAAGGGCTTTAGAGGTCTGGAGGAGTTGCCAGGAAGGTATTTGTAGGATCACACATGTGATCTAAAGACGTCAGTGGCTTTAGACTCAGCTTTAAAACAGTAAAGGTCTATAGAATAAATAGATTTAATAGACCCTTGATTACTTTAAAACTTCTTTTTCCCCTCTTCCTAGGTGAGGGTAGGGGCATGAGTAGCACCATAAGCCTCTGAAACACAATTAAATACCTGAAGAAATGCCTTTTGAGCCTGAGGGACCTTGCTTGTAGTACCAGATACAGGGATTTGAACTTCATTGCTTGGGAGTTTCTTCCAAAACTTAACAACTTGGATTCTCTCTCCAGCTCTTCTCTTAGGAAACGCCACCAGCTCCTCACAGCACGGAGGCCCAGCATGAATGGGAACTGTGCTGGGGGTACAGACTGGTTGAGAAATCTGGAGTCCACTTGTCCTGTGGAAAACAGAACTGTAGCAGCCCATGAGTCAGAAGAAAGTTCTGTGGTGTTAGGAGGTCACAGCCCTGCAGTTCCCAGGACAGAGGGTAAGGATAATGTCCTCAACTTTGCAATCTTTAAGGGAGGTTATTTTTTGGGCTTTGAGAGGTGTTCTGTTTTGGGAAATGTTCCAGTATCACAAGGCAGTTTGCACCGGGGAGTATGTGCCCTGCCTGTGCCAGGCTGCTCAAAAGGACAGAGGTTCACAGCAGAGTTCAGCACCTTGGCAGGACCATCCCATGGGAATGCCCTGGCTCCTCCTGGGGCTGTCCCTGAACAGATTCACTGGAGGCACCTCACAGTCCTGTGTGCCCACCACAGACTGGCACTTGGCACTGCTGCCTTCACCACTGTGGTGAGATGTGTGCTGCTCAGCTTCCCCTGGGGGTCCTGCCAGCAGTCTGGGTCTGTATTTCTGGCCTTGTTTAATTCCTGTGCTCCTGCCCTTGGCACCTGAATCCATCTTGCTTTAACAGGGAACATTAGGCATCATAGCTTATCAAAACATCCAGCTGCTGGTTCAATTCAATAAGAGCCCAGTTTTATGTCCTATAACCACCCTGACAGTTATGGCTGTTGGCATCCTTAATTATTGCATGACTCAGTTTTCTCATTTCAGTAGGAAGTGTTACTATGAAATGATAAATCCTCTCTTCCCCTTGCAATGTTTGTTTGTGTCCCTCAGGTTTGGATTCTGAATGCAGACACAACGCTTGCCCAGTAAGTCCTCAGATCAGTAGCATGCTGTCTGCTCCTGAAGAACCTCACAACTGCCATATCCCAGATGGAAATAAGAGACAGTTGGAATATTTTAATACCCAGGAACGCCATGGATGCTGTGCATTGTCTTCAAGCAGCAGTTCCCAGACAGTAGCTCCAGAGAAGGTGACCTTGGTGGTGGATGGCACTCGCTTTGCAGTGAACCCCCAGATCTTCACTGCTCACCCTGACACCATGCTGGGAAGGTGAGTCACTGCCCTTACTTTCAAGGTACCTCAAAACAGTCTGAAATTTTTTTAAGTGGAATAAACATGTAATGTTTGTTTGGTGATCTCATCTGTTCACACGATGACCTCAGTGAGAATTTGGCTGTGAGTGAGGCCCAGAAGAGCTGAGCAGATGGAGAGTTGGTAGTTCTCTAGATAAGTCTCCCTTTGGTTCACTTCCATCAAAAAATGCACTTTTAGCCAAAAGTGGTCTCCTTTTGCCTTCTCCCCAAGTGTTTGCCTGGTCTGTCAGCAGTACATCTGTCCCCAGCTGATAACCTTCCTCCTGAATGGGGAATATGATAATGCTCCATCCCCTCCTGCTGCCACCTCTCGATACTCTCCCAAAAGAGAAGTTACTCAGCTCCTGCTGAGAGGTTGGAGCCTGTTGCTGCACCAAGAAATCCTTGTGTGCTGTGTTGTCAGTGCTTTCCACCCCTCTGTGACCAAAGGGCTCTGTGGGGTCACTGACCCTTGCATGGGTTATTGTGTAAAACAAGGCATCAAAAGCCATGTGGAGTTACTTTGTGTAGGTCAGTGCAAGGGCTTTATTGTCAGGGGATTTTCTTCCCCAGGACTGACTGATCTGTTCCTTTGGCTTGTTCCTTAGAGTGCAGTAGCCATAGCAACAGAGGCCAGGCCTCCTCCTGTCCTTATTTACTATGGAAGACACTGGAGTGGAGGTTTAAGTTACTGCATCTCTGTGTCGCTGCTGGGCTTCATCACAGGATTATGGAATGGACTCAGTTGGAAGGGACCTTAAAGCTCAGTTCATTCCACCCCCTGCCATGGGCAGGGACAGCTTTCACTATCCCAGGTTGCTCCAAGCCCCATCCAGCCTGACCTGGGACACTTCAGGGCTGTGGCAGCCACAGCTTCTCTGGGCACCCTGTGCCAGCGCCTCCCCACCCTCCTAGGGAAGAATTTTTTTAACCCCAGAGCACCTGTTTGTCTCTGGAATAAATGCATTTCAATGTTCTTGTGCACTTACATAGTTCTTTACCTCTCCAGAATGTTTGGACCAGGGAGGGAATACAATTTCACCAGGCCAAACGAGAAGGGCGAGTATGAGATCGCAGAGGGGATCAGCTCAGCCGTGTTCCGCACCGTGCTGGTAAGGGCAGCTCTGCAGATGGGGAGAAAAGAAAGAAACAATCTGTTTGTCACATGTGCTCAGCTGAGCCATCTCCAGGCAGCTGCACTCCCTGGGACATTTTGTTTTTACATTTTGCATTGTGATTTTTAAAGAAAAAATATAGCAGGCTTTGGTGTAAGTCTGCATTTCGGATATTTGCTTGTGTTGCCTTTTACCTTTTCTCTGTCCTGCTGTTGTAATTCCTGAGCTGTATCCTGACCTTGTGGTTGCATATAAATGCATATTGCATATGAGATGTTATGAAACCCTGTGCCATGGAAAAATTTTAACTGGAGCTCATCATTTATCAGACCCTAGAGGATCTGCAAAGAGACGTAGATTCTGGGACAAGCAGGGCTGTTTTACTGTTCACAGAGCTATAAATAGCTTCAGTATCTCTCCAATATTAGTAAACAAAACAAAGAACTAATTAGAAGTTACCATAGTCCAAGATTTCTTAATTTTTCTCTCCAAAACCTGTCCTTTTATTCACAGGACTATTACAAAACCGGAATCATTAACTGCCCTGATGGGATTTCCATCCCAGACCTTCGAGACACGTGCGATTACCTCTGCATAAACTTTGATTTCAACACAATCAAATGTCAAGATTTAAGTAAGTATGGAGAGAAATCAGCTCTTAGGAGATCATCTGCAGGGCGTTGAGCACTCTGATCCTGATTCAGTGCAGTTCTTAATCTTGTGCTTTAGTTTAAGCATGAACATGTGGATTTCCCTGGGGCTCAGGCTGCATTTAAACAGCTTTTTTTTGGCTGCTTCAATCCAAAGTGAAGTGAGCAAGTCCTTCAGAACACAGGCACCTTACTCCAAAAGCAAATTGTAAACATTTTAGCCTCTTTTTGCAACAGAGGCTGAGCAGAGCTTGCTGTTACTGCCAACAAAATGAAGGCTAAAAGCAGGATTATAACCCCTATCCAAAATGTACCAGAGAATCATGAATAATTTAAGCTAAAGGCTGATAGGCAGAGCAGGAACCAAGGATACCAAATCTGGAAAGTATGACCAAATTCCTGGTCATGAAGGGATTTGATTTGGAGCAGCTTTTTGGTGGGCATGCTGACAAAGTACTTTTAACACTGGCAGGTCTGTGAAAGGCACTTTACCGAAATGGGGGGTGTGGTATCATAGCACAGGCTGTGGGTGGAATTTCCTGCCCTGTTCTCTGATGAGTGATCACAGAGAAGGCAGCAAAATGTACTTTCAGGGACAGAGGTTGTTGCTGCAAATTCCAGTTAAGTATCATAATGAATTAATTATTCAGTCTGTTACTGTTTCACTATATTGATTGGAGCTTGGTGGGTTTTAATGGGAGTGGAATGGTTCTGCAGTGCAATTTGCATCCCATTTGAAATGCAGTCTGTACTCCTGAATTTGCCAGTTCTGGATCTGGAGGCTGTTGATGTGTCTGAACATATGCTGAGCATTTTGTCTGAAGAAGGATTCTGGCTGTGCTCTTGGATGGATCTGGGAAGTGCAGAGCTGAGACATATTTTCATGCTGTAGCAAAGCTCCTGTGATGTGTTTCTCCTCAGGTGCTCTGTTACACGAGCTCTCCAATGATGGGGCTCACAAGCAGTTCGACAGCTACCTGGAGGAGCTGATCCTGCCCATCATGGTGGACAGTGCCAGGAAGGGGGAGCGGGAATGTCACATCGTCGTGCTGACTGATGAAGACACTGTGGACTGGGATGAGGATCATCCACCTCCTATGGGAGAGGAGTATTCACAAAGTAAGGGCTCTGCGCTGTGTTCCACACACAGCCAGCCATAAGGAAAGGACACATTCCCAAACTGGCTTCCTCCAGGAGGAGATGCTGGCACATGGAGTCCTGGTTTGTGTGCTCTGTATGAGCTGGTGCTGCTGGAGGCAGGATACCTGGCTAGTTAGAAGTGATCCCAGCACTCACTGCACTTTTCCTTCTGTTTCTGCCTCCCCCTCAGCCTTTTCCTGGCTCCTTAGTGAGGGAATGCTCTTTGCTTTACACTCCCATCACCAACCAGCCTATCGAGACTGTGTTGTGCATCTCTGCCCCCCACAAGGAGGTACAGTTAATCCCAGTGAGGAAAACAGACACCTGAATAATTCTTGGAAACCACACCTGGCTTTTGGCACAGCAGGGCATGTCAAAAGAAGGGAGAATGTGCCTCTTTGTAGATTTTAATCACCCTTTTTATTTCTCAAGTCCTTTACAGTTCCAAGCTGTACAGATTCTTCAAGTACATCGAGAATCGAGACGTGGCAAAAGCTGTGCTGAAGGAGAGGGGCCTGAAGAACATTCGCATTGGCATCGAAGGTAAAGTGCTGCTTCAGCAGGGGAAATGCACAACCAGGTGACTCCACAGTCACTAAAGCCTGGTTTCCTCTGGACTCCAGGCATTTCCTTGTTTACTCTGTGTTTTACATTTTCTTTATGAAACCAGTTAAAACTCAGCATGCTCTTCCTTTACCTCTGTGTTCCACTGAAATTGGCCAGGAGGCTTAAAATTTAAAGGTACATAACATGTATGAGAAAGGAATGAGTAAACAGGAAACAGGAGTCAAATGCTTCCACCTGCTGATCCAAGCATTCCCTTAGGGAGCTTAGAGAATGCTGCACTATGTCCTGGGAGACTGTCTTATTTTTATAGTAGCTATGTTTGCTCATAGAATGGCTGATGCTGTGCAGCACTTACAGACTGACTACACACAGTGCTGCACCCTCTTGCCAGAGAATCATGGAATTATTTAAGTTGGAAAAACCCTCTGAGATCATTGAGTCTAACCATTAACCCTGTACTGCTAAGCCCACCACGTCCCCAACATCCACACGTGTTTTAAATCCCTCCAGGGATGGTGACTCCACCACTGCCCTGGACAGCTGGGCCAGGGCTGGACAACCCTGGTGAAGAAATTTTCCCTAATACCCAATCTAAACCCCCCTGGCCCAGCCTGAGGCTATTCCCTCTCCTCCTGTCCCTGTTCCCTGGGAGCAGAGCCTGACCCCCCCCCGGCTGCCCCCTCCTGTCAGGGAGTTGTGCAGAACCACAAGGTCCCCCCTGAGCCTCCTTTTCTCCAGGCTGAGCTCCTTTCCCAGCTCCCTCAGCCTCTCCTGCTGCTCCAGCCCCTTCCCCAGCTCTGTTCCCTGCCCTGGACGTGCTCCAGCCCCTCAATGTCTCTCTTGCCATGAGGGGCCCAAAATTGAACACAGTACTCAGGGTGCCTCAGCAGTGCCCAGCACAGGGAGCCAACCCTGCCCTGGGCCTGCTGGACACACCATGGCTGCTACAACCCAGGTGCCCTTGGCCTTGTTGCCCACCTGGGCATACCTGGACTCATGTTCAGTCTTGACTCCTCTCATTTTCTCCCCACATAACCTCACAACATCCTCACAGTCTCCTGGTTTGTCTGCCCCTTTCTCCTTCTCATCCTCACTGGCTCATCTTTTGGCACATGGGGATGACCTGCTCCTGGAGCTTTAAGTTTTCCTTCTTGAAGGATGTCCATCCTTCCAGGACTCCTTTCCAGGGGCAGAGAGAACAGTCTTTTGCAAGCCAATAATGCTAAATGTGGAATCTGAGCATTAGTCTGGAATCTGAGCGTTTGTCTACTGAGTTAGTTGTGTGTGTGTCTCACCCTGACCCCACAGTCACTCCTCCCTGGATCTTCTGGAATCCTGTTGTCCCTGTGTGTCAGAGAGGTGCTGACAGTGGCTGTCTGTGTTTCTAGGGTATCCCACCTGCAAAGAGAAGGTGAAGAGGAGGCCTGGTGGCCGCTCTGAGGTGATCTACAACTACGTGCAGCGACCGTTCATCCAGATGTCCTGGGAGAAGGAGGAGGGCAAGAGCCGCCACGTTGATTTCCAGTGTGTTCGGAGCAAATCCCTCACCAACCTGGTCACGGTGGGGGATGATGTTTCAGAGGACCACGAGGTTATAATGCATCACCCCCCACAAGTGGATGAACTGGACAGGCTGAACGCTCCCTTCTCCCAAATGGTTGTTAATGATCTACCGGATTAGTGTGGCTCAGGGTGGAGAATCCTGCTGGATGTGGGAACCTCTCGCCGTTGTTTCATCCCAGGTGATGGGACACAGACTCCTGCAAGGTGCTTTATCCTCGTTCATGCTCTTGCCACGTTGTCATATTTCAAGCATGTTAATAAAGAGCCACACTCCATAGTTTTAATTGTGCAATCAAAAGCAACATCTCCTCAAACAAAAAGAAATGATCTGTTGTTTCTACTACAAAGGCTTCTGGATTGTGGGTGCTGAATATTTTATCCAAAACTTCTGAAAGAAGATCACAAGCATGTAGAAACGTCTTGTTTGACATGAGAGAGGAAATCCTGGGCCTGTCAAGACAAAGCTTTCCTTTACCATTAGGCGCAGCTTTGTTTTTGTGAGGATCAGTTACAGAGGAGTGAACATCAAAGCAGGATACATGATACTCTTTATCAACCAGCAGAAATGTAGCACAGTGTGACAGCAAAACCCTGAGCTGGAGGAATCTGTTTGCACTGCCACCTGGCTTTGGAGCCAGCGTGGTGTACTGCTGCCCTGGGGAAGCAGAACCAGTTCCATAGGAAGCATATGTCTGTTCACAGGAATCCCCCATCTATACTTCTCCATGAGATGGAATCACTGTTTTTAGGGATGTTTTCTGTTAAGTTCAGTAAAATGAGTAGATCATGCTGAAGGAAAACCCAAAAGAGGCTGTAGCTGATATTTTACCAACAAAGTAAACCTGTTAATAGCCAAATAGATGTAAGAAGCTTTCTAGAAGTGACTGTGCATGCTGAAGACTTTGAATTGTCTTCTCCATCCCCCTGCTAAGACAAATAAAGCCAGTGGAGGAGCTCCCCTGGTACTATCTGAGTAAAATCGTTGTTCTCATCAACCTTAGTCAGAATTGCTGTAGACTCTCCAAGGAGCTGCTGCTGCAGCTTTAAACAGCCAGCTGCTTTCTTCCCAGTTTGGAACTGACTGGACCATTTTGCGCCAGGCAGGTAAGAAATACCAATAGTAAACCAGCCCTCAGTAGAGAAAAATGGACATACCTGGGAACAACTCTCCTTTGCTGCTCTGAGCGTATTATCCTGACCTATGTAAGGCTCTGGGAATTTGGGTGCAGAGCCAACAAAGCTGTAAGAGGCTCACTCCAAGTTGCTTTAGCTCAGGTGGATTGGAGCCTCCCTGGTCCTGCTCCTGCAGCACTGAGTTCCCTGTAGGAGTTATGTGTAAGAATTCCCTGTAGGAACTGGCTTAACCCCTGATGAGCACACAGTGAGTTCAGCACTGCCCCAGCCCAGCTGAGGGCAGCCAGGATGGGGCTGCCTCACAAAGGCATCCCTTCTGATGGCTGTGTAAAGGCTCTGTGTACCCAAATCAGAGCTTTTAAGTGTGATGCTGGTGCAAAGAAAATCTGAAACCATTCGAGAAGAAAGAGAGGGACAGAGCTCCTCACAAATCTGGTGAGGTCAGTGCTGCTCTGGCAGTGGTGTTGGAACCTGGATCACTTGGGTGTTGAGTTGCCTGATAGACTTGGCAAAATTAAGGTGTAGGTAACAGTCTGGCCCTAGAAAGTTTAATCCTTTTCTGGCAGGGCTGCAACATCAAGCAAATTTGTATTGTTCTCCGTCTGACTGCCAAGTGCATGGTTGGGTTGAGCAGTGAAGTTTGCTGCTGGTTGCTGCTAAGGTACTTGTGGTTTTCATTGCCAGTAACATAACAAGATCAAGCAGAAATTTTTAATTGCAAGTAACAAATCTCTGCCAAGGCACATTTTAGTTTCCATTAGTATGGATACAGGTTCCGTTCTCTCAGTGTTTCCATTGTTAGCTTCTTTCCCAAGTGCAGCAAATAGATCTCTTCTAAAAGGAAGTGCCTCTGGGAAGGTTTCAGGACCTCCTAAGAGTCCTAGGGGTTCAGATGCCCAAATTCTACTTGACTGCTTTTGAAAACTCCTCCCTGTGTGTCTTTGGGTCAGTAGAGAGAAGTGTCCTTTGGTGCCTGCACGGAGCTGGGGTGATGTGCAGACACCCTGTTATTGCTCCAGATGAATTGCTCTTTATGTAGTGGAGAGAGGAAGACACATGGACCATGAACCTCCACCAGGGGCCAGACCAGCCCCATTCCTTGCCTTGGTGATGAGCTGTTCCCTCAGGACAAATGGAAGCACTGGTGAGCCCAGCAGTGGTGGAACTTGTCCCTAGGCCCTGAGTGCCCAGCAGTGATGGCCCCCAGGCCCTGTGATTATGTTTTTCAGTGTGTATTTATTTCCCCAGCAGTCAGGTTTAATTAAATGAGTGTTGGTATTGCCTAGCTGAGCTGAAATTGGAGGTTCCACACATTCTGCTCTGAAGTGTGGGTGTTGTTCAGAGCTCCTCCTCAGGACTGTGTCAAGGCAGCAGCAGGTGCTGAGAGTTGCACCTCAACAGCACCTTTTGGGATCTAACAGCTAAAGCCACATTCAGCCAAACCAAATCCCACCCAGTGTGTCCCTGAGGCCAGGCTCAGCTCGGCCTCTGGAAGGATTCAGAGTTTGTTAAACTGCACCAGGCCCTCTTGGGAGTTACAGACTGTCAGTGCCTGTAGGGGCTTATGGTTCCCTGTGCAATCAACTGGACCTGCAGCATGGGATGGAGATATCCACCTCCCATGATTTCTGTGCAGTTTTTACCACTCACCCACTGTAGATTATTGGCTTTCCCAAGTAATTACTCATTTTGGATTTTCAGTTTTGTTAGTAGAGTGAGTTCCATTGGAACACTGAATCAAATTTTAAAAGTGTTTGCTTTTCCTCCTCTCATGATCACCTACTTCAAGTACAAGGTCAACTTTTGTCTTACTCTTAATGTACTGAAGTGCTCCCTGTGCTGTGTATAAACCCCAGATGTATGGTTTCTTTTCTGTATTAAAGTATAAATTATATGTGACTTGTTTGACTCCTTTAAAAATTGTTTTGAATGTGGAGTAGAAGAACAGGCAAGGGATGGAGAGCTACAAGGTTTTGTTTCCTTGCTTCACAAAGTAAATGTGGGTTGTGATTCCAAAGTCTTAGGAGTAGTTTGGCATCAGACAGAGCCTGGTTTGGCAGGGAAGTGTTCCCATCATTTGTGCTGAGAGGACCTCAAGGTTCACTTCATCCCTACACCTCACTGCAGTGGTGTTCTAAAGGTCGTTGTTACACTCCTTGCAGCACAAACTGCAGCATCTCTAACAAGCCCCAGTCCTTTTGGTCAGTGCTGTGCAAAGTGCTCTCCACTTCTACCAACTTGTCTTCAGAAGAAAACAGCTTTGGGGCAGCTCTGGCTTTGATTTCTCTCTTCAGCCCTGGATGTACTTCCAGGCTTCTCTCGACAGAGCTTGGGGAAGGGCAGTAAGAGTTCGAACAAGGTGGGATTTGTGTGAAGACCTCACAACATCTTCCACTATCTGAAGGGGCTACAAGAAAAATGGAGAAGGACTCTTCATCAGGACCTGGACAAGGGGGAATGGCTTCCCACAGCCAGAGGGCAGGGATGGATGGGATATTGGGAAGGAATTGTTCCCTGGGAGGGTGGGCAGGCCCTGGATCCCTGGCAGTGCCCAAGGCCAGGCTGGACAGGGCTTGGAGCAACCTGGGACAGTGGAAGGTGTCCCTGCCCATAGCAAGAGGGGAACTGGATGAGCTTTCAAGTCCATTCCAACCCAAACCATTCCAGGACTCTCTCAGTCCCATTTGTAAAGCACAACATACCAACAATAATGTGTTTGCTAAGAGGATTTTATTTACACAACACAATGAGATCGCTCCATAAAAAGTTGACTACACCTGCCAAATTTTACAGTGCAATTTTGTAACAGCTTTTAAATATTTACAGAACACTTTTTCAACTTAGAGGTTAAGGCAGAGTCAGGGCACAGTGATAAGAAACACTTAGTGCAGCTTTGTGCTAGGCATGATACAGAGATGAACTGGCAGCATAAGATGTTCAGATCCATTGGAAATTCAGAATGGAGTTACTTCTAGAAATCCAGCAACTGCAGTTTAAAAAAAAAAAAAAAAAGAGGTAAAAGATACTAACAACCTCAAAATGCAAGAAAAATGTAAAAATGTTTGGCTACCATGGGAGATGTGACAGGCATACAAAATCCTTACTCTTAGCAGTGAAGTATGGATCCTGGGAAGGAGACACTGTAGGAGACACATTTTTCCCTAATGTTGGTGAGAAACTGGAACAGGAAGCAGGCTTACAATGCACCTGGGATACAGAACCTCCCACTGCATGTGTGTCCAACAGGACTGGATTCAAAGATGTCCAACTTCTGCTGGAAGACAACAGGAATGAGGTACCCAACTGCTCCTCGTGCCTTTGAAAACTTCACCTTGGACTCCAGTGACACACCTGAGGGGTCCCACTTCAAACACAGCACTAAAAATGCACAATACACAGTACTAGAGAGTTGGTTTTTCACAGCAACTTATCACAACTTAAAATTGTTTAGCTTCTTCATCTTTGGTATTTATAAATAAAATGCTGGTCCCTTTCAGTAAAGGGCTAAGAATGCAGCTATTATCTCAAAATCATTTGTTCCTAATCCACAGCAGCTTTAAAGGATTTTGATTTTTGTTTTTATTTTAAGGCAGTAACTAAGCTGTTAGGAATTGAAAAAAAGAAAAGGTCTTCTATTAATTCCAATGGTTTATAAGGCAACATTTTCAAATGGCTAGAAGAAACTGCAGGATAAGGATGGAACAGTTTGAGAAGTTGGTATCAGTCCTTCATGCAAAGCCAAAAGGGAGCAGAAGGTGATTTAGGGATGAGTTGATAAAAGCCTGATCCTGTAAGTCACTCCTTCCGTTAGCCCTTATTCATCCGAGTGAGCCCTTCTGACTAACAGAGATCCTGGGACTTTCATTAAGGCTAGTTTTGCATTTCAGCTTGGTAGGATCCAACTGCTGTCTAAACTGCTTATGGCAAGTCATAAACTCATAGGACATGTACAAAAAGCACAGGGGTGGTGAGGGGAGGACCCTGACGAGTTCTGTACAGTACTGGCAGTCCCCTGGCAGTCCTTCGGGATGGCACTCGAGTCAAGAGACATCTAGGGAAACATTCCCTAAAAGCACCTATGTAAAAAAAAAAAAAAGTTCCACTACAAATCCATTTTGTTTCATTTTCTAATCAACAAAGTCAGGACTAAACAGACCTGGAAGCTTTTTTTTTCCTGTGAGACATCACTGGAGCTTGGTCTTGGCTGTACTCCGGAGTTAGTGTTCAGCACCAAGAGAAGTTTGCAGGAATCCAAGACAATCTGAATTGAGGCATGCTTTTAGAAACCTCATTGAATTATATATTTTTAATATCTGATTGTAAATTCCAGACTGGAACCAGGCAGGCCCAAGGGTTAATGCCACCTGCCCCTGGAAGTGCAGAGTTAACTACAAACGGGCACAAAGTGAAGCTCGTGGTTAGAAAAAGGAATTAGCAAAGCTGAGCCGAGGCAGAATCCTCCCTCCCAAAATGCTGTCGTGTTCTGAGAGAGGCTTAGGCAAGCAAAGGCACTTTGGGGCTCTCCTGGAGAGACCCTGATCAGAACTGAATGTACTTTTATAAATTAGAGTAGGCAACAATCAGTGAGTGGACATGGTGGTTCCACTGCCCCAAAAGTGACCCCATGAGGCACCATCCGTGGAAGACTCTGGGTACAGACAGTACAGCCAGGACAGCAAGAGCAGCTCTGGGAGAGAACACCAGGCAGGCCTCCACCAGCAACATTCTGATCCTATTCTACTCAAAACCAACAGCAAAAAAGCCACAGAAGATGGGATTTTGCCTTTAAACCACTGAAGATGCAGCAGAGCTCAGAGGTGGCTAAGAAACAGCAGCAGCCAGCCTGGGGAGCCTCAGGGCTGGCCCAGCTGTGCCCACCAAGGATCAGGCTCCTGGAACTTCCCTCCCTCTGCTCTAATTCCAGACCTATTTGTGTGACCAGCTGTAGTTTATCTGTGTTGTTTAGGGATCCATCCTGACATACAGTAACCCAAAACTCAGTGCTCAGTGGAGGAAATGGCCCATTTCTCCTCTATTTAGGAAAGAAAAAGTGTTGCAAAATTTTTTAATTTAGAAAAAATATTAAATGGCTTGAGGGTCACTTAGTACCAAAAGTAAAGTGCACCAGAACTGGAGGCCACAGCGACAGAGCTGAGAAATGCTAGTGAAGAGGCTTCCAAGGAGCATTATAAAAACAGCACTACAAAGGTTAAGGCAATCTGAGTTGTGTCCTTCTGCTAGACAGTTTCCTGGAGAGTTGTCTGTCTCAAGCTTCAATTATTGCTTTGTTTTCTCTGTCCTGGAGTCCTCAGCTACTGGGCAAACAGTGCTGGCAGAATTGGCAGAGTGAGTTTGTCACTTAATGCAGGACTGGATGCAGTCCTGTAGAATCCCATGCTTTCCAAAGGGAAAGTTTGCTCTCATCTCCCAATGGATTGGACAGTCTGGCAAAGAATATTAAAAAACTCTTGCTCCTGAAGCAGCAAAAGGTGCTGGCAGTAGAGATGATGCAAACATGGAATTTTTCAATGGCGCAGGAAAAAAAAATCCTTAGTAACAACCAGGTGTGTAACAAAACAGGGTCCTGAAGTCTTCTCCAAGAGTTGATAGCCCTCAAGTTTTCTTTAAAAAAAAGAACAAGTTCTTTTATGGGTATAAACCCAAAGTACAGCAACAGAATTCCACGGCTCAGAAGTCCCAGGTAAAGCTGTGTTACTTCCCTCCTTTCATATAGGATGGAATTGCTCCTCGGGCTGTCAGGCCCTCGAAACGCTTGTAGGTGTAATTGATAAAAACCCAGTCTTTGTTCTTGTAGTCAGTCTCTGGGTGGTTGCTTGTTGCCACTGGGAAGACAGAAAAAACAGAATTATCCTTTGGAACTGCAGAGTTCGTTTTCATACAAAACATTGGATGTGGAATAAGGCAGAATGTTTCTAAAGGAAAAATATCTTTAAATGCAGGATGCAGCTTCGTGCTTCAACCCCAGGAAAGAACTGCTGGGATACAGGACATGGCACGAGTGTTTTAAGCTAAAAGAGGGTAGATTCAGACCACACAGAAAGAAGTAGTTTTTTACAATGTGGGCTGTGAAACACTGGCACAGGTTGCCCAGAGAGGTGGTGGATGCCCCAATCCATGGAAGTGTTCCAGGCCAGGCTGGACATTGGGGCTTGGAGCAACCTGGGATAGTGGAAGGTGTCCCTGCCCATGACAGGGGGTGAAATGGGATGAGCTTTAAACTCTCTTGCAACCCAAACCAGTCTGGGATTCTGGGATGATATGACTATGCTGTGATCCTTTAGAGATTCACACCAAAACATGCCTTTCAGTTCCACCCTTCCTGACCCCTATTCCAAGTGCCAGCAGGAATCAGCACCGAGGGGAACTTGCAGCATTGAGCTCCCAGGCCCTGCTGAGATTTGAACTTTCTGGAAGCTCTACTGCCTGTCACAACTCTGAGAGTTGCCCTTTCTCAGACAACTCCCACATCATTTACAACCCAAATTCCAGCTTGCACCCCCTGCACCACGAGGCTTCCAATGGTCATGATAAAAAAAAAATCAGCATCTAGTAAGATCTAACTAACAGGAGAGATTATTCTACAGAAGAGGAAGGTTTACACAGAGAATCAAACAATCATTTACCTGTTGGTTTAAGGATATCAGATTCTGGAAATTCATCAAAGTTTGAGGTATCATCAATGCTTTTAATTTCTATTGAAATCGCAGCAGGTCTCTCTCTGCCAAGAAGAGCAGATGGAGCATTGAGATTTCAAAGGCACACAAAGCAGGATTCAACCATCTTCCATTTCTTAACAGAATCAAGACTGAAGATACCTAAAACCTCAGCAAGCTTCAGGTAGAGAACAAAAGGCTCTCACGCACGGCTGGATGTGATAAATTCCAGTCAGCTGCTCCCTGCTGCAGACCAGGGCTGGCCTGAGCACTCCCTAGAGAAGAGCAGTTGCTTTTCTGCAAAGCATCTTACCTGATGTGCTCCCAATCAACCCCTTCAAAGAATGGGTTACTCTTTATTTCCTCCACACCAGATGCACCAATTCTGTGCTCCCATTCACAGCAAAATCTGGGATGGAAGGAAGAATGAAAATGAAGGAAGAATGAAAAGGAAAGCATTCCATCCAGAAATGGAACAGCTTTCTGAACTGATACTGCTACAGTTTCTTAACATATAAATGGAGCAGACTAAGAACTCCCACAGCAAAACCAACACACAAAGTTATGTTTAGGAATGTCGTGTCCAATGGCACAGTTAAGGTGTGCTATTCCTTCACAACAGAACAACATGACCTTTCTATTTCAGGACCAGCGTAGAGCAGGAGAACATATAAAGCCTAAAAAGCCAGACATTTATATTTCTGTCCTGAGAATAGATAATGAAGAACAAATGAATCAGCGAGCACTGGGATACATTTGTATGCTCCAGTGCATACAAAGGCAAAACCATTGCTGTTTTAAGAAGTCAGCTCTGTCAAAAGGATTGAACTTGCTTCCATGAGAAGCTTGCAGGCAAAATAAGGGGCAGAAACATTTTGCCAGAGTAGTAGCACTTCCATGGGAGCTCCTTTTTAGCACAGTTTAGTCTGAGAACCACTAAATGGCCTGAGAGACAAAAGTATCTGACAAGGGAGTTCAGCATTTGATGCACATGTGTAACAGTTGGTAGCATCAGGGATTTCCATGTGAAACAAGCCATGAGAGGCACAGAATACAGAGACAAGACAAGAAAATTAGTGCTGTATTAACTGGCAAACCATGGGGCTGGCACCTTAAAATAAGATCCTTTGCTTTATCAGAGATTGGAACTTCTGGAGGAAATGTCAGGGTCTCCTTCCAGTTCATCACCTTCTTATATGTCTCTTGAGGAGTCTCGGAACAGAATGGTGGATAACCTGAAAAGAACCAAAAATATAATCTTGGGTCAAGCAAAAGTAATTCCTGAAATCAGAACACACCTGACAGACCAGGAAAGGAGTGGATGCTCTGAAAACCTGACCCCAACCACAGAAATAGGCTGCCCAGAGAAGCTGTGGCTGCCCCAGCCCTGGAATTGTCCCAGGCCAGATTGGATGAGATGTGGAACAACCTGGGATAGTGGAAGGTGACCCTGCCCGTGGCAGGGGTGGCACTGGATGAGCTTTAAGGTCCCTTCCAACCCAAACCAGTCTGGGATTCTGGGATTCT
This sequence comes from Vireo altiloquus, assembly GCA_013396875.1. Lineage (NCBI taxonomy): Eukaryota > Metazoa > Chordata > Aves > Passeriformes > Vireonidae > Vireo > Vireo altiloquus. Next base: position 55,184 of record VZRF01005924.1, on the reverse strand, counting down.
ATGAACACAGCTGATGTCCTGCTCCACCATTCCCACCTACACCTCTGCCCTGCCCTTACCGATCAACATCTCGTACATGATGACCCCCAGGGACCACCAGTCACACAGCTTGTTGTATCCAGTCTGCATGAAAACCTCAGGAGCAATGTAATCTGGAGTTCCCACCGTAGAAAAAGCCTGGAACAAACACCATCAGTTATGCATCTGTAGGGAAAACTGCCTGACATGGGAAATGGGAACTTACACAGCAGTGATTATTTTGAGAAAGACACCAGATTGTCTCTGAGATCCTTTAGCAAAGGTGTTTAAAGCCTTTCTTCCAAGACACATAGAGACAAAATCAATATCTTCATGTGAAGGAGTCTTAAAATAGCATCAGGAAAATAGGGAAGGGTATCACTGTCCATATAGACCTTAGAATGGGTCAGTAGCCCTTTGTTAGATTGGAAGTGGCAAGAACTGATAGTTTTGGCTGGGAGACTTCAGCTATCCACGTGAGTAATTACGGCAGAGCTATCTCTAGCACATATGTCACCAGCTGTTCAGCAGATGGATGAAGGACAAACTAGAGTCATTCCTCTTCTTTTTTAAAAAAATGCCTGAATCTTTTCCTTTCAGGATTGTCCAGAATTCTGAGATGCATTAAAAACTTGCATGTAAATCCATGTTCCATTTGGATGCAACACCTCAGCAGGAACATCTCCAAGCAGGCAGAACCTACTTACCAGCTGCCGGCGATTCCTCTTCCAAGTCTCTGCTTTCCTTTTGGAATTCATGTTCTGGAAAGCTGAAGGAGATTCAATAGCTGGGACTGAATCCTGCTGGTCACCCAAGATATTTTTACCCCCCAACTATTTCACTAAAGATCTCATTTAAGATGTGTGTCAATACCCTAAACCTAAACCTCCCAACTTCCAAACCTGTGAAATATGGCCAACATCTAATCAAGCCTTTCATTAGCAAACCATGTTTTCAGGGCTTGCATAATTCCATGATCCAAGTTATTCCCCTTGAGAATAATCCTGGATACTCAGAGACTGTGCTGGTTTATTAATTTCAGTAACACCTGAGACCCAGCCAGCAGCTCCCAACTCACTGAGATCTCACTTTATTACACATGCAAAGGGCTGCAGCAGAGTCTGTCTGGAGACAAACTTCTAGAAATGAAAATGGATTTAAAGTAACTGAAATTATTTTTATTTTACAGAAAATGAAAATCCACCTCAAGATATAAAGTTCCTTATTAGACTCCCCACTGCAGCCACACCCTCACATTGAAATCAATTGTGTCAGGCACCAAGAGTGACCACCCAGATACCCTTTGGAGCCAAAGAACTTACTGAAGTCACTGGGCAGACTGTGATTCAAGTTCCTGTAAAATTCTGTCCTGTGGGCTTTCTTCAGTCCAGTACACAGACCAAAATCTGAGAGTTTCACATGGCCCTAGAAATAAACAAAAAACCCAAAATCCAAAACCAATTAAAGACATTATCATAGCAAATCACAGCATCAGCAAGGTTGGAAGAGAACCCAACACCACCATCAGCACCTCAAAATGATGTCCCCAAGTGCCACATCCAGATGCCTCTTGAACACTTCAGAGACTGTGAATCCACCACCTCCCTGGGCAACTTATTCCAATGTCTGACCACCCCTGCGTGAAAAATATCCAATTCTAATCTGAACCTCCCCAGCACAATTTAAGGCTAATTCCTCTCTTTTTTTCACTTGAGACATGACAGAAGAGCCTGACCTCCACCTGGCTGCACCTTCCTGCCAGGGAGAGCAAGAAGGTCCCTCTGAGCCTCCTTTTCTCCAGGCTGAGCCCCCCAGGTCTCTCAGCTGCTCCTGGTGCTCCAGACCCTTCCCAGCTCTGTTCCCTTCTCTGAACATGCTCCAGCCCCTCATTGTCCTTTGCCTTCCTTGTTTAACCTAGCACTGGATGTGTGCAGGGAGTGAAGCCATCAATGCTTCCATTGCTACTCCACAGAGAAAGCTCAGGAACCATTTACTTCAGGAAACCTCTGCTCTGAGAGTTCCCAACCACTTCAGGGTGAAAGGAAATGTCTCCAGAGGCAGCTGCAGTCCCTGGGTTGTGTACTGGCCCCAAGAGATAAAAAACACCCCCAATTCAGTGAATCTGTCCTGGTGCATAACCACATTGACTATGTGCAATTTTTAGAAGTATTTCTATAGTATACATCCTTGTCAAAGTTCTAAATGTATTCATGTCTAGATGTAAACATCCTGACACACTGCTTGGAGAAGCTGTGGCTGTCCCAGCCCTGGAAGTGTCCCAGGCTAGGCTGGACAGGGCTTGGAGCAACCTGGGATAGCAGAAGGTGTCCCTGCCCATGGCAGTGGTGGCACTGGATGAGTTTTAAGGTCCCTTCCAACCCAAACCATTCTGCAGTAATTCCAACAGTGCATTAAATGGTAGTGGGAAAGTCATTATTTACTGCTGGCAAACTCTTTCCAAGCAAGCTTGATTTTAGGCAAAATAGGAGGATACTGAAACAATGAGACTTTCTGCAAAGTGCCTGCAATAACCAGGTAGCCTGGCCAGCCCTCAGGAACACACCCTGATCCTGAGGGAGATTCTCCATCCTCAGCCTGGCTACTGGAACAGCCACGTCCTTCACCTTTGGTATGACCAGAGCTGGCACTGGGGAGTGTAACAGATGTGAGAGCAAAGGGAAACAGCTTTGCCTAAGAGGGAACTGAAACCACATGCTTTAAACTGCATCTGAAATAGCCAAAAATAGTTTAAACAGCTGTCAGAAGAGCTCAAGGTCTGAGTGGACCTGGGGTCTTTCCTGGCTTGGGGATTTTCCTCGGCAATTTGGCAGAGATGCCCTTAAAAGCTGGAAGGAGCAGGACTAAATAAAGAAGCACCATCTTCTTCCACAACTGTCAACACCACTTGAGGTCAATATGAACAATCACAAGGCCTATTTGCTCCTCCCCAGCCAGTGGCCAGCCCATACCTTGCTGTCCAGGAGGAGGTTGTCTGGTTTTATGTCCCGATGGATGAATCCCAGCTGGTGGATGGAGTCGATGGCGAGCACAGTCTCGGCGATGTAGAACTGCGTCTCCTCTTCTGTCAGAGTGTCCTTCTTCATCAACAGTGTCATCATGTCACCTGGAAACCCCCAGAGGTGAACACACAGGCTCCACTCTCACTAATTTTGAAGACATTTCTAGAAAAAAAGCTATTTCTGCTTCATTCAGCTAAAACCAGCAGGTTAGAGGTTGCCAAAGCTGGATATGTTGTGACTCTATAGGCAGCCAGGGCACAGCAAGGGTTGGAACTAGAACAACATTAAAGCCAAGTTTAAATACCTGCAGCTCAAAGACCCAAACAGGAAACCTCGAGCCTGCCCAAACACCTCAGTGCCCCAAAAGCAGAAGTGCTGTTTGCTCACAGATGTACAGCACAAACACCACTGCAGGGCACCCACATGCACCCACTCTAGTCCCAGACTGCATTTGTAATGAAGAAATTAGCAATCCCCAAACAAAAGGAGAGCATTCCAGAGTTACCTCCAGGCAGGAACTCCATGATCAGGTAGAGGTTTAGCTTGTCCTGGAAACTATAGAACATCTTCACAACCCACAAGCTGTCTGCCTCCACCAGGATGTCTCGCTCTGCACGGATGTGGCCAACCTGGACACAGGGCATTGGATTGGTTTTATTAAATGCATTTATTTCACAGGCAATTCAACTGTTATTCTGAACAGCATCAAATGTTGACAACAAGCTTCTGCACAAAGGTAGAAACACTATCAGAACTTCAACATATGATTGATTATATACATATATTTTATACCTGTTACATATACACCTAGTAAACCTATATATTATATAAATCCTATATACAAAAATCTCAATTCTTTACAAATATACCTAATCATTAGATCTCTTTATGAAAACACAAGAGCTTCATCCCAGTGCTGAACCAGTGACTGTCCCAGATCATTATATATCCAGAAATACTAGCAAAGGAAAGCCTTAAAATGTTAAATGCTGCTACTTTATGTCTCTAGAGTCTGAATTCCAGCATCTGTATCTCTTTGATATTTATATCTGATCCTGTAAGTCATAGGTGCCTTACATTTATGTAAAACAGTGGCCTTGCAGTCTGCATTGAATCATTTTCACAGAACTTTGTGTTGAAAGAGCTCACTAGAAAACACTTGTGAGTTCAAAGACTTTTCTGACTTATTCCTCTTCAAGAACGGAAGTAAAAAAAAAAACACCCAGAATTTTCAGCTACTAAACCTAATGCACAGATGCCTTTTCCTCCTCTGCACACACCACAGTGACCTCCTGGAGTGATCCATGGTACAATTCCTGCTCGGGGTGTTCCTCACCTGCTCCTTCTCAAGCATATCAGCTTTGCGTAGGATTTTCATGGCATAAACATGCCCTGTGTCCTTCTTCTGCACCAGCCGCACCTGGGGGCACACAAAGATCACATCGAGTCCAACATTCCCAGCACAACTCTTGACAAAGTCTGGTATCAAGGCCTTGGCTTCCATTTCATGAAATCATATCAGATTATAAAATACAAGAAGCATTGTACAGTGCACAGTGATGGCAAAAAGTCCTGTTAATTCGAAGAGCTGCAGTTATTTTAACAGAGAGGACACCGAGGGATTCACACCTAAAGCAGATGGTCCAAAGCCCCTTCTCTGAAGGCCACCAGATGAGACTTTGCAAGGGCACTCCACCTCTCCCTAAGTCCAGCCTAAGAAGTTCACCTTTAAAACCCACTGCAAACCTTTATTTAGCTGCCCATCAGGTCCTTTTCAACATCATTCCGTTTCCTTCAAAGCACAGGATGTCTTAAACCAGCATTTATTAGGTAAAAACCAGCTGCACATGACTGTTCAGCTAAAATCAATCTGTGGTTGTTACATTTACCTTTTGCTTGTATAAACTAAGCAAGTCTTTACCAAACACCAGAGCCAGTTAAAAACACAGGTAGTCATTTTTTTCTGGACTCACCTCTCCAAAGGCTCCTCTGCCTATTACTTTTAGAGACTCAAAGTCCTCCAGTCCAAGCCTGGTTCTCTTCAGGCGAAGGAACTCTGTTTCCTTTTGTGCATGTGCCGACCTCCTGATTCTTTTCTAGAGTTTAAGAGACCCCAGTGAGAATTCTGCAGGTGGGTTCCACAGGAACCACAGCAATTCCAAGGAAAGATCTCCATTTAGAAAAGAAAATTTCTTGTATTTAAGCATTAAGATACTTTTTCCATATTCATTACCTCTTCATCTTTTAGGCCTTCTTCTTCCATCATTTGTTCTAGTTTCTTTTGTCTAGAGCAGAGACAAATTAGAAAAATAAAGGCTGAATCATTAACCTTGCTTTTTAAATCAAATTAGAAAAAAAAACCCAGGTTGAATCATTAACGTTGTTTCTTAACAAGGTGCACATATCCACAGCCTCTGGCCTGTGCCAGCAAGTTACAAGTGTAAAGATGTACAGGAGAGACTCAAGACAGGAAATTAATTTTGAAGAATCTACTATCCAGTTTTATCATTCCAGCCTTGTTCTCTCTGGTTTTAATAAACTAAACCTGCCTTGAGTTTCACAAGTTATGCAAGAGAACATTTTTGCTGTACACAAATACAAATTGAGGAGATCTGGGCTCTGTTCTTGTCTCTCTCTGACAGCTGGGCAAATCAGTTCAGGTCAGAGCCAAAATAAACATTTAAATACCAAAATTTCACTTATTCCAGGGAGAACTAGTATTCAAACACATTTAAAATTTCTCTGCATCTCAAACTATTCACATGCAAGATGAGAAAAGTTACTTTAGATTTCCTAATCCCTGAGATACTCAAAATATTTTAGAAGAGGAAACTTGTCTGTACATGTTCCCCCCTTAAAGAATCAGAAATATTTACAGCCTTAGTAGAAAAGGATTATCTGGGAGAAAAGAAAGGAGGAAGCAAGACTTGAGAAGGGGAATGACTTCAGGGGACACTTGTAATTATTATCCTCTGGGACCTTTTTCCCAGTGCCAGTTGCATTAACAGCTGGCTGAACTGGGACTGGTGGTTTGGGACATTACAAATGCACTAAAAAATTCCTTCTCTTTCTGCAAGTCATTCTTCACAAGATCCTCTTCCTGTCTCTTGGGGTTCTCTGCAGCTGCTGTACCCTGATAATATTTGGGGTTCTCGCTTCCAGAATTGGGCACATTGAAATTGCTTTGCCCTTGCTCAAGTACCAGTGAGCACTGCCCAGTCATCCCAATCCACACTCAAACCAGCAACTCCAGCAGCAAAAGTCTGTGCAATACACAGAATTAAATGGCTCAGCAGGACTGAGTGATGCCAAAGACATGCTGAAATTCCCCCAAATATCCCTAATAGGCTCAATCTGCACTTCAGGGTACAGTGTCAACACCATTTAAACTCCAAATTACACACCCACAGACATCTGTTGTTACAAAAAACATGTAACTTAAAAGGTCCAGTCTGTTTGTTCAGACAAACAGATCTTGATCCTAAACAGGAAAAAAAACATTGATATTTGGGGAGTACACAACAGTGCTCATAATAAGTAAATACATTTTAAAGGCATGAACTGTGTGAAGAGAAAGGAATTAAATCAGTGATATTTTCTGCCTGAATTGGACCTCAATCTCTCTTTACTCATTTGAAGATTTGAAGAAAATATCTTTGCAAGTTAGTATTTATTTCTAAATTACTTCCTCATTTCTGCAGCTCTTGTAGTGGGCAGGCAGTGGGGAGCTCCTCAGGGAGCTCGTTACAGCTTTGGCACCAAAGCCAAACCAACACTGAACCGTTTTCCCAATTCTGGTTATAGACTCCATGGCGAGCTGGGACAACAGCACAAGTCCCAGCACTACAACTTGAGGGTGTTCAGCAAATTAGAGGGTTCCAGGCAAGGGGAAGTCACACAGCTCAGTCCAGTCCAGTGCTGTACTGGACTGGGGAACTTAAAGAGGTGCCCCATGTTCAGGTCGGTCACAGGCAGCACTGAGTGACTCCTCTCAACATTCCCTCCTCCCACTGTCTTCCTGCAGGTCCTGCACATGGATCAGAGCAATCCCAGCACAAACACAGAGAATGGATTGGGAACAGCCCTGGGAGAAGGACTTGGGGTGCTGGTGAGGCAGAGCTGGACATGCCCCAGTCCAGAACCCACTGAGCCCTGGGCTGAGCCCCCAGTGTGGGCAGCAGGGCAGGGGGGATTGTGCCCCTGTGCCCCACTCAGGTGAGACCACACCTGCAGAGCTGCCCCAGCCCTGAAGCCCAGCACAGGAAGGACCTGGAGCTGCTGGAGTGGGTCCAGAGGAGACCTTAGAGCTACTCCCAGAGCCGGAGCCCCTCTGCTCTGGAGCCAGCCTGGGAGAGCTGGGAAGGTTCACCTGGAGAGGAGAAGGCTCCAGGGAGAGCTCAGAGCCTCTTCCAGGGACTAAAGGGGCTCCAGGAGAGTTGGAGAGGGACTGGGGACAAGGGATGGAGGGACAGGACACAGGGAATGGCTTCCCAGTGCCAGAGGGCAGGGATGGATGGGATATTGGGAAGGAATTGTTCCCTGTGAGGGTGGGCAGGCCCTGGCACAGGGTGCCCAGAGCAGCTGTGGCTGCCCCTGGATCCCTGGCAGTGTCCAAGGCCAGGTTGGACAGGGCTTGGGGCAGCCTGGGAGAGTGGGAGGTGTCCCTGCCCCTGGCAGGAGGTGGAACTGGATGAGCTTTAAGGTCCTTCGCAACTCAAACCATTCTGGGATTTTATTATTTTTGCTTTGGCTCAAAAAACCTACATTCATTAGATTTAAATTTTGGCTCTTATCCAGTATAGAAGGGAAACAAGAAAGATTTTTACCTCATCTCTCGCTCCTCGTGCTGGGCAATGAGGTTGCTGTAGAAGTTTTCCAATGTCACCTTTGTCATCGTAACTCTCTCCTTGGTGTGGTTACTCATGGACGAGCACGGCGTGGGGCCTGTCATGGCCATGGCTGGAAGGAGAGGAGAAGGGAGGAACATCAAACATTATAAATGACAAATAATCTTCAAACAAGAGCCCAAACCCACTAAGTGATGCTAAATCACAGAGTTCAGATTTTAACAACAAATATCAGTCTTAACTAAGCAGGGAAAAGTCTTACAAAATAAAAGGTGCAAGTCGAACTTCCTGTTTTGAACATTTTTGATCTGAAAATTAGAGGGAAGGAAACTTAAGAAACATGGTGCCTCAAAAACCACAATTTCAGCCAGTACTGCAAATGTTTATTGCCCCCAACACATTCTATCTTTAATGAATGTTCAAAATTCAGGAACATCACACTGAAAAATCTAATCCATGAGTTATTCTTCCCATAACCCCCACAGAAATAATTCCACCAGTTGCCTATTGGCTCTTCTGCTGTGAAATTTATCTAAATCCTGAAAGTCACCCCAATAAGAGAGCAACTAAGGAAGGAACAAAATGGGCATTTAGTTGCCCTTAAGCACATTTAGTAGAGCTTTTCACACAGAAATTTGGCCAAATCCAGAGGATCACTGCCTTTGAGCAAGTTGTAGTTTAAAAAAACCAAAACCCTAGTGTCAGTGTCTGGCACTTTTTTTTCTAAGAAAAATATTTGTATTCTAATATCCTTTCTATTTCTGAGAATACAGTATGTAAATATTGGAGTGTGGCACCCTCAACCCATAGCAGTTTCAGTATATTTGACACCCCAGCTCCATTTCCTGATATGAATTTAAAAAAACAAAGATTTCAAATCTAGAACTACGCCTTACCCTGGTTCTCCTGAGCACCACATAACTCGCAGTAAGGTAACAGAGTTTTGCAACTATTACTAGAAATTGCAGACAAAACAGGTGAGACACTTCCCATTTTTACAACCCTGGGCGCTGCCAACACACTCGAATGACTCTCTGTTCGCTTTTTGCAGATCTTTACGAGGCATCACCACTGGCTCCTGCAAACCACCTCCTTCCCGAACAGCAGCTACGTGTGCACTGCCTTTACAGATTCCTCGTGGGACAGGAGCTGGTGAGGATCTCCAGCTGGGTGACTTTTGAGATGGAATTATGTCTTTATGTGAGGTGGAATCGCGGTTTTACGGTAGCAGCTCAGAGTGGGGGAGGTCACACCCTGCGAGTACCCCTGGACATGGGGTTACACTCCCAGAAAGGGAGGTTTGCACCCTGCGGTTGTGAGCGGTGGGTGTAAAAGCCGTGGGCAGTTCTCACTTCCTAGAGATCAAACCAGGAAAATTATCTGACAGAAGGGGGTACGGGGAAAAAAGGGAAGGGGAAGAAAAGGGAAAGTATCGGTGCCAAACAACCTGTTGGTGCTCGGGGCCCCTTCCACGGGGATGGGCGCTCAGATCCCAGCAACCACCCCGGGGGCCGCGGGACGGAGCGGGGCTGGACGCCCCCGCACCGGGGCTCGGCAGGGGAGGTGACACCGGCGTGGCACGGGGGTGGCGGCCCGAGCGGCGGAGGGGCCCGGCAGCATCCCCGGGAGCGGACAAAGGGGGCCCGAGCCACCAACAGAGAGGGAGCGAGGGATCCCCGCCGGCCCCGGGCCCGCAGCGCGGCCACCCCGCGGGAGG
>VZRF01005924.1:17375-45462 GCA_013396875.1 Vireo altiloquus | reverse complement strand
CCGGCTCCGGCGGCCGCCCCCGCTCCGCTCCCCGGGAGCAGCAAAGGGCCCAGGGGAGAGGGAGGGAAAGAGGAGGGCGGGGAAGGGATGCGGAGCGCTGGGCGGGGGTCGCCTGTGGGAACAAGGCGGGANCCCCCTCCGGCAGCGCCTGCGCTGGGCTCCGTGCCCGGCTCCGTGCGGGGCGTGCGCGCCGGGGCTCCGTGCCCGCGGCTCCGGCTCCGTGCCCGCGGCTCCGTGCCCGCCCCGCGGTGCGGGGAGCGAGGATCGCGGGCGCAGCCGAAGGGCTGGTGTGGAGCCAGCCATGGGGGCGGCGGGTGCACCCCCGTGCTTGGCATCAGATCAGCCCCTGCTGTCCCCTGGGTCCGGGCAGAGGCAGCAGCGCTGCGAGCCCTGGGGTGCCAGCCTGCCTGCGGTGCTTCTGGGATGCTCCTGGGGTAACTGTTCCCGGCCTGGGAAGCCCAGTCCTGCTGCCTTCCCAACTTCCCTCCTTCCCACAATGGTGCCGTGACCTGCAGCCTCCCAGCACGCAGCCTGGGCTCACCGTCGAGGGGAGGTTGGTTTTTCCCATCCCCACAGAGGTAATACACATCACCCAGTGCCCGCAGGAGCAAGGCGTGCCCAGGGACAGGGGCCACCAAGCCGCCAACCACCACCTCTGCCTCCCAGGGATCGAGGAACAAAGCCCTCAGTCCCAGAGGAAGCTGCACCTACAAGGACAGAGGCTGATCCACAGTGTGCTGGGCAGGACATGACCATCTCCCAGAGGTTTGACCACAATCAGGTCCCCGGGGTTCCATCCTCTGACACTGATGAAGAAGAGCTCCCACATCCCGGCTGAGCAAACTCATTGCACAGCTTGGGCTGTACAACGCCTTTTCATCTCACCCCTCCCACCTCTTTGGGAATCTCTGGAACCATCGGTTTCAGTCATGGTTTGACTGGCCTTGGAAACCCAATAGGGAGCTGTGAGGAATGACATAACAAAAGAAATGTGATCCCATACTCATCCCAGGTGTGTGGAGACATTAGAAAAATGTCATTTTGCTTCATTTTATTTACATTTCTACCAAAAAAAAGGCAAGTGCAATTAAGAGGGTGAAAAGGGTTTTATTATTGACAACATTTTAATCACTTGAGAACTGAATTCAGCACAATTGAAGTCTATCAGCAACAGAGGAATTTCAGGATATAAAACAGTGTGTAGAGTCCCTGCGTGATGGAAATGTTGATACATTTGTAACACACGTGACAGATTTCAATTCTGAAAGACTGATTTTACAGTTAAACTGGGCCTTGCTTTGCTTAGACAGAGATGGTCAGTTTGTTATCAAAGGTGAACAGCAAAATCCAGTGGTACCTCTCAGGAAACACAGGTGGCCTCATGAATCTGTTTTCGTGCTGCTGTGGGAGCTCTTGGAGAGGATTTCACTTGAGGAAAGAAAAAGAAGTGTGGAACAAAAGGCTCAAATGAGGACCCTGAAATCTCACTCTCGTCTCTTCCACCAGCAGAACAAGGTGGATGTCCAGGGCTTTGGCTGAATGGGGATCACTGCCAACTTCTACCTGGAGAAAAAAAGACAAACCTGAGGGTCCAAGATGCTTAAAACAGTCTGTATGCTGAAGGAGCAGGAAAAACCCTTTGTAACTAGAGTATAAGAAAAGGCATTACTAGAGCAGAGTGTGAAATTACTGCAGGCAGGTGTGAATGGAAGAGAACCTGTATTCAGAGGTAAAAATCTTCAGGAGTCAAAACATTAGGCTGTGAGTGAGCCTGTGAATATGCAGATTAATGACCCAAACTTCCTGCTACGTGTGAGCTCCAGGAGCTCCAACAGGCTGCAGCATCCCTAAGATATCCAAGACAGACAAGGGGCCCTGGTGAGGGAAGAGAGGGACCCATCTCCCAGTCCCAGTGCTCAGCTGTGGGACCTGCTCTGTGTGAGGGTCTCTGGGAACACCTGGAGGAGTGGATGCAGTTGAGGGTTTTCATTTTGCTGTTCACCTTTGTGCTGGAGCTGTTCCCTGCAGCAGCACACGGGTAAAGCGAGGGACAGACAGCTGGGCTGACACTTATGGGATTGGTCAAAGGGGGTCAAACAGGTGGTGTGGGTTCCAGTTACCCTTTGGGATCTTCCCCTCCCGCTGCTTTGACCGGAGGAAGCCCTGAGCTGCCATCATTTCCAGCAGTTGCTTCATCAGGCTTGAAGCCTCGTCTCTGTCGATGCTGTTGAAATCTGAGGGGTCTTGGCTCTTCTGCGCATCCCACCTGGCGTTGGGGAGTGGGATATCCCTGCTGCTGGCCGTGTGCACGGCCCCCAGGGCGTGGTGGAGCCACATCAGGCGCTTCAGCCCTTGGAACGCCCTCCCTTTGTCGTGCATGAGCTGGTGCTCGGTCACTGCCCTCCTGCTGCAAGGGAAGGAACGAGCAGTCAGGGACGGGAGATGCTGATTTGCATCCATCCGTCCCAGATGCTTCTCTGCGCTGAGGAAGGAGCACTGGAGGTGCCTCAGGCTCCAGCAGTCTGTCAGGAAGCCTAAAGATTCCTGCAGATGGGAAGCTGAAATGCTGTGCTATTCCCTAAGGTGTACCTTGAATCTCCTCTTTTTTAAAGAAGGCAACCTGGGGAGATTGACAGAATGATCGTAGCAGACTTAAGGAGCTCTTACAGGGACCCTCTCTTTCCCAAATTTAGCTGCTTTTCAGACGTTTCAATAGCAGAATAAAGTTCCCTTTCCATCACCTCAGTATTACAGGACTCTTGGGTTTGTTTCTTTCCTTCCAGAGTTGTAACTTGGGAGTAATTTACCTGAAATCACTGATGTCCATGAAATAAAACTAAACCCCTATTTTCTTCAGATACGCCAAAATTTTTGCGTCAACTGTTGACTGAGGAGGGCAGACTAAATCTCAGATGCAAATATTTCAGGATTGCAGGCTGCTTAGATAAGATCTAACTGCAGCTATAGGCTCCTACTGCAGATTTGGATCTGATTGGGAACCTAAATAGGGAATTTCAGCATGTGCCATCTCCATGGCTTATGTTGAACGTCCTTAGGAGATTTGCTACACTGTGTTTAAAAGTGACAACTGAAATGTGGTACATGTTACACATCTAAAAATGTAGTTGGTCTAATTTTATACTGCAGAGAGGCTGAGGTAAAATGGTGCTGTATCAAATACATTGAATTTTTCTTCTGCCATGCCTGGAGTAGCCAAGAGCAGTGCAGAACACAGCCCATGAAATCAAAAGGGAGAAGTTTTCTAATGATGTCAATGAAGTAAAAAGGTAATATTGCTTACTTTTCAATGTCTTGACACACTGCAAAACAGACAAAAAAAAGAATTGTCAAAAATGTAACTGTCTGCAGAGATCTCTGGGACAGGAACATTTTCTCTCTTCTTTAAATCTCCACAGCTCCACAGGACCAGAGGCTGATGATGTGATCAGAAATCTTTTCCTCTGCTTGCTCTTTCACCTGACAAAATGAATTTCAGCCTTTAAGCAGGGTTGAGAGTGGAGCACTGTGGTGTGGTAAAACATCCCAGAACCTCCCATATCATCCCAGACCCGTGGACTGGTAACACACCAGGAAAAGATGGATAGGATTCACAGGATATTTCTACATTTCCTTGCTTAGAGTCCTAAATCTCCTTTCCCACTGATGCCTCTCAATATAACATTTTGATCTCTTGTGCATTTGCAAGCACAGGAAATTATTTCAGGACTTGGAAGAGACCCTCCTGACAAAGAAACTTCACAGCAGTTTGACAAAAAATCAGGATTGCTGAAAATCATGAAACCCAAAAGGTATTTAAGGCTGGAACCTTAAAAAGGTATTCATAGCCCTGGGCTTTGGGCCTTCAGTAAGGTCCAACTAATTGAAGACAGACACAACTTCTTCCACAAGCAAGACAAGTGCTGACACCCAAACATCCAGGATTGTATTCGACTGTTGCTGAATTTCTTTTCTGCAAATAATGGATTTCTGGCTTAGGGAAGGGACAACTAGGAGATGTAATTGTGCAATGATTATTTTAGTCTAAATTATAATTTCATCCAGCTCTATATCTGCTCATGCATTGGTACCCCCATACCTACCCATCCCTTCAACCCCACCACACCTTTATTGCAAGGTCTAGCCCTAAAATTTCTGCATTTTTGGTACTTATGACTGTACCCTGCTTTAGGATTTGCTTCAGCCTAGCCCTTTATTCATTTACCAGCAAATCCTGTATCAATTGTTACATCAAAACCTGGAGGGACTGCAAAACAAAAGTTGCAGCATTTAAATTGTTAAGTAAGACAAATAGTAAAGACAAGTTCCTGTATAATTTTTTGAAAGAATAATTCTTTCTGTGCAGAAGAAATTTGGGATAATAAAAAACTCAGCATGTCCTCAAATGACTTGTCTTTATACTAACTTGAATACTGTCAGTGGCTGGATAAAAAAGCAAATCATATGTTAATAGAACATAAATACACATCAATTCTATATTTGCTCGTAACAAGCTTGTTCTTAATAAGTCTGCCTCAGTAATTGTGAGTAATTTTCTTGGGCAATATGTTGAAATCAAACGAGATGTGAAATAACAAGAGGATATTAATTCTGATGAAAAACATCTGTATTAAATGCAGATACATGCACATAAATATCCATAGAGATGTGTGTATGAAACGCTGATATTTTGAGTTGTGCTAATGCAGAACTGCTCAGACACAACAGAGAAATGACACTTTGTGATCAACAGTAAACTATACATTAATTAAAAGCATCTCCCAGTCACAAAAGGAACATTATCCACTTACTGATGGTGTTGTTCGGATCCCAGTGCAGTCCTGACCTGCAGAGTCTCCTGCCAGCCCCGTGGTGATGTTCCAGTGCAGTGACACTGAGTGCCCTTGGCCACCTTTTATAGCAGCCCAGAGGGCTCAGGAACAATGGGAATGGGCTCCACAGCACTCTGTGACTAAGACCTGGTGCCAGGGAAATGAGACAGCTCCAGCAATAATAAATCTTGGATTTTAAAATATTCAGCTGTGACTAAGGAAAAGATCACAGCTTTGCAGGCAGTTTCTTCTTCCTTTGCAGTCTCTCCTGTTTTGTGAGAACTTTTGATTCTAACACAGCTTTCCTGTGCCCTAAGATGATGGACAAGGGATATCCAAATGTTCCAGGGCTGATCAGGAAATGGCTCTGGTGTGGAAATAGATTTTCCTCCTTTCTTGTCCTTATGGCTCAGATGTGGGACCCTGAGCTGGGTAAGAGGAATCTAAATTAACAATACTGGTGACCCCCGCAATTCACAGTCAGCAAATCCAAGTTACTCACAGAAAATCTCAGGAGCTGGTAAATAATGGAATCCTAGAATGGTTAGACTGGAAGGGACCTTAGAACTCACCCATCCCACCCCTTGCCATGGGCAGGGACACCTTCTGCTATCCCAGGTTGCTGCAAGCCTCATCCAACCTGGCCTTGGATACTTCCAGGGATGGGGCAGCCACAGCTTCTCTGGGCAACCTAAATAAGATCCTACTGGATTTTAATGTTCAGTACAAATTTCATTTAAATCTTGTTGTATGTACGGTAAAGAAATTTATTTGAAATCTCAGAAGTTTAGAATCTTAGAAACTCACTAAACAATAAAAGTGCAAGTGGTTGTACAGGCAAAAAGCCAAGTTCTGACAAGCTGACACCACATAAGGTTTGATATTCACTATATGATCTCTAACCAGGTAATTTCAGTAGAATTTGGATACTGAGGATGTGGCTGGATCGTTAGGCTGAAACTCCTTAAGAGGACCAGTTCCTGCTTCTCAAAGTGGAAGACAGTGAATGTATTTGTCATCTCTGAGGAGCAATTCCCTAGGAAGATTGGAAAGATCATTTGCTCGGTGTTTTCAGAAGCAGCAGATCCTTTCCTGCAGGCACAGGGCTGCGTTCCTGATAAACCCAGGCTCAGGTGGATGCAGACACGTTGTCCTGCAGAGACAAGTCCTTCACAGGGCTCCCAGCCTCGTCTGGTCTCGCAGCTTCCATGGACACCAAATTGCTTTTCATTATGTTCCTCAAGGCAGCTCGTCTGAGCCCTGCTATTTCTGAGACACCCAATAAACCTTCCTGATTTCATTACCTGAGTCCTGATTGCTAAGGAGACTGTCACCCATTAGAGTGCATCACCAATTAAAGCTGACATTTGTTAAATGTTGGCAAATCAGGGCCTGGCTTCACATCTGAGTCTCCAGGGCAGCACTTACGTTGTGGTTACACCAAATTATCTGCTGTG
This sequence comes from Vireo altiloquus, assembly GCA_013396875.1. Classification (NCBI taxonomy): domain Eukaryota; kingdom Metazoa; phylum Chordata; class Aves; order Passeriformes; family Vireonidae; genus Vireo; species Vireo altiloquus. Next base: position 39,176 of record VZRF01005924.1, on the reverse strand, counting down.
GATCCCTTGGTTACATCTTCAAGGATTAATAAGCGTTGGCCAAAGTGTAAAATATCTGGGACAATTCATCCATGAACTTTTCAAGTCTCCAGTGTAGGATGGGTTTTCATTGGATGCAGTTATCGGCATCGCCACTGGAAAAACGTCCATTGAGTGGCCACAGGCAGAGATGGGGTGGGCACAGGGGCACTTGGAGCATGTTCTGGGGGTCACACCACACTGCCATGGCTACACCCTTCCACTGGCCATTTCATTCCACTCAAGAACTTGGGAGAAGTCAAAATAACCGTGATCATGACTTCATGACATCTGCCAGAGGTCGGAGTGTGCCAGAGTTACCCTGTTTCCATGAGAGATATACTATTTCTAAAGAAAATATAAAATGTATCAATTGCACACTTAAACCCCAGCTACACACACAGGAGGAAACGTTTCGAGTTGTAATGGGGTCACAGGGGGGAATTGTACCACCAGCATTCCCAGGTGATATTTTTAGCTGGGAAAAATCAACCTCTGTGAGAGCCCTGAGTGGTGCAGAGTGGGGTAGGAGCCCGTTCTGCCGGGGAAGTAACGAGGGATTCGGGCTGACCAGAGCTTGGTCCCCTCGGGGCCTCTCTCACGGCATTCTTGGAGCCATCAAAGGTTTTAGCCTTGGCTTCAAAGCCTTCGCTCCCTCCCTCCAGCTTTTCCTGGTCTCTGCATGGGAGGGGCTTTCGCTGTTCCCTCACCTTCAGCGGGAGTTTTGGAGCGGGAGGGTTGTGCCAATTATAGTTTCCCAGGGAATGATTCTTTTGTTTTGCTTTCCAGTCCTTTCCCCGGGGAGGCAGGTGGGGGAGGAAGGGAATATTGCTGCAGAGCATGGAAGAAAAAGGGAAGAGAAAGCCTGGAGGCCCAGTTGAGGGGGAAGAAGGAACTGGGGGAGGGAACAAAAAGCAAAGCAAATGTGCAAATAGCCTCGTTAGGGCAAGGGGGATCCTCTGGGCTGGGATTTGAAAACTTAATTAAACAAAGACTGTGCTGCATCAAAGGGATCCTCCATCTGCAGGGAGATGGGCTGAGAGATCTGAGGAATTTTTCCCGTCTTCTGTTCTCTGTTACTCACCACTAACAGGAGTGTGGGCTTCAGAAGGCTTCCTGCTTCCCTGACGAAAACATCAACTCTTTTTTTTTTTTTATTATTATTATTTTTGGGTTGTATTCTTTTTTCCCTTACTGCTCTTAGCCCAACAGACCCGAATTCCTGTGAGCTGCTGCTCATGTGTGGAAAGCCGGGCACCGCCCTGCCGAGAGGAAACGCTCTGACCACGCTCGTGGTAAATAGAGCTGCCCTGAGCTGCTGGGGAAGCAGCAGCTGTTTGCCCTCCCTGGCCTCCCTCACTCGGAGATGGGAGGAAATGGCACCTCACAGACAACCGCAAAGATTTTGGCACCATCACACCTGCACTCGAGGTGCTACAGGGGCATCTCCAGCTCTCTGCCCCTGGGGAAGGAGCCAGCAGGTCCATGGTTTCCATAACCATTTCAGGAGGTGAAGTTCAGCTCCCTGGAGTGAATTCCAGGCTCCTCCTCCTTCTGGGTGCTTTTAGCTCTTCTGTGTCACCTCCTTTTTGCTGGGGACAGTCCTGTGCCACCTGGAGAGGTGCCAGCAATCCTATTTGGGAGGGGGGCAAACTGTTCCAGGAGCAGTTTGAAATCTTGGCCCCTGTGCACTGCGTCATTCCAGAGAAAACTCCCATCTTCCAGGGAATTAAAATTAGAGTTGAACAGCAGTGACTCAGGCTCGCTGTTTTCATTTTCCATTTTCTGATTTCAAGCCAGATTTACAGAAGCTCCTGGGGCTTGCAGCTCTGTCTGAACATTATAGGAAGGGTGAGTGTTTTGTCCTCCAAAACCTACCCTGAAGCCAAGCCTGGGGCTGATTCTCTTTTCTTCTCAAAATAATCACCAGATGGAATATTTTATGTGTGCAAAACAAATTCAGGTGAAGCTGAGACAAAGCCTCAGGTCCCTTTTTCTGCTTCTGTAACACCCTCTGAGCTTATCCCAGGTTCCACAGCATTGCAGAAGTCTCCTGAGGACCTCACCTGAGTAAAAACAAAAAAAAAATAAAATAAAAGAAGGGATGTTTCCCAGTCTCCATGGAAAGGAACTCTCTGGGATCTGCCCCTGCAAGAGAATGTCACTGTGGTGCCCAAAGCTTTAGACATGAGACCCCAACAGTGGCAGAAGTCTCACACCTGGAAAGGTGAGGATGAAGGATGAGCACTTAAATGTCATTCAATTAAAGAAACTTCTCACTAATTAATCCCCAAGTGCTGAGTCTTGGGGACATGCTGTGCTCCTGTGCTGGCTGCTGTGTCTTACTTTGGGTGTATGATATATAAATCACAGTCTGTTGTTTCACTCTCCCTTTACATGAAGTCTGAGGCAGAGATAAAAGCTTTCACAGTGTAAAAATATAGGTTTTAAAAATGAGAAAATGAAGCACTTGTACCCTGTAAACAGAAGAGTTTGTGAGAATAAGCTCACGCACTGTAATATATCTAAAGATCAGGCTTGTGTAAGTCTCTGTTTCTTCAGAAAATGGAATTCACCAGGGTTGGTCTATGGGCAGGATGTGAAAATGGGCTGAATCCACAGGAACCTCGTGACAGGAGGCTCAGATGTGCCAGTGTGCAGTCAGTTTCTGACTGAAGATGTGTCCCCTCCACCAGTTCCTGTTGTGTTCGAGCAATGACATTTCCCAGCAAAAGGCCTTTCTGTGGGCAGAATCGTGCCAGTAAATAACTGGTTTTGTTGGTGTCTGGTTTTGCTTGAGGAGCAGCTTTAAGAGATTCTCTTGCAGATAGAAGTATTCTCCAGTAAATATTATCTGTCTCCAGAGGTATCCAGAGCTCCAGGAGCGTTTGGACAATGCTCTCAGTCACATGGTGGGATTTTGGGGTGTCCTATGAAGGGCCAGGAGTGGATCTTTGATGGTTCTTGTGGGTCCTTTCCAGCTCAGGATATTCTGTGATCCCTTAAATTTGGCTCTCACGGCTGAGGTTTTTTTAAATCATAATGAATAGAATGTGTTTATTTTCCTCTGTGAGACTGAAATCTCAGAAACCATGACAGCAGTTTCACTAGAACACCTAACTCCAGGTCAGTGTGCTCTTGGATCCTGGTCTGGGGGTGTTAGAAAACATTTAACCAATGATATTGGACACAAGTGGCATTTTCTTACTGGAAAAGCCAACGAATGCAATGCAGCAGGATATTCCAAACACTCCCAAACTTGGAATAAGGAGGGAAGCAATGCAGCACAAAGTAGTTCCCACATACCTGTGACATGCACCTGTAGTGCAGCTCAGGGCTGGTTTGGGGACAGGCTTTGGCAGGACAATCAAATCACTGCTTTGGGAAGGACACAAGTGCTGTGTGGCTGTGCTGGCACATCCGAGCCCCAGCCCTTTGGCTGAACACCCTGACCTCTGCCTCGTGTCCCACTGATGGGCCATGCTTGGTTTATTCCCAAATAATGCCAAAAGCCAACTGAAAATGGATTGTGTTAGGATGACATGATTTTTGTGGACTGTGATTTATAAAATGTGGTGACCCCAGGCTTAACCCCAGGGAAGAAGTGCTCGAATAGAGCAGGTAATGTGTCCTAGGTGAGTGCTGAGTGCTCTGTTTGCTTTGCAGGAGGTGAACTGACTTCTGAAAAATCCTTTGTCCCCAAGTCTGTCATCTGCCATCACCTTCATACATCATGTGTAACTTCAGGATGAAATTTAAAAGTTCTGTTAGGATTACAAGGTTATCCAAGTTGTTCTCTAATATTTGTTCTGTTTTGTTTTTTTTTTAAATATCCATTATTGCAAAACTTAAATCATGTTTGAAATGCACAATCTGTGATATGAGCAGGGTCTAGGAATGCTGCAAACCCCTTTGGAGAAGGGAGACGAGTGCTGGAAATCACCATCTCAAAGAAGTCACAAAGTGAAATGGCTGAACAGCTCCAACCTTCAAATTATTTCCTTTGTTTGTGTTGCCTCAGGAAATTAGCCATCAGCTAATTTAGATTACAATGGATTAGATTTCCTTAATTAAAGGCAGGTAAGTCTCAGATAACTGTACATGCAATAAAGAGACTTTAGAGCATTCATTACCTCAAAATCATTGTTGTGTTTTCTGTCCCTTGTCCAGTTTTGACCCTTGGAGGATTTTACTGAGAAAAAGCTCTTTAAAATAATATGGGATGCTGGAAAAGATTTTGGACAATTCCAGTTAATTATATCAGCTGGTTGTTTTTCATTCCAGTTGGGTTTCTGGAATTCTGGTAGACTGAGGATGCCCATCCTCTGCACAGTTCCTGCTTGGAAAGCACAGTCAACATTAATTTGAGCATTAATTTGTACTCAAAATGCCTCATTGTATATGATATAATTCAAAGTATTATTAATTATACTTGTACCAGATAAATTTGCCTTCTCTGGCCCCTGGCAAGAGATGAAGTCTGGCTGCAAAGGGAGGTTTTTGGGAGGTTATTGCAGCAACAGCCCTGGGTGGGTTTCTTGTATTACCTGATAACCCAAAGCAGGAGGTTTGTTATCTAAGGCAACCCCTTTGCAGCAAGTTAATTGTTAAATTGGAGTTTAAACCCCATGTTGTATGTACAAATGTCATATATGAATGAGTTTGGCAAAACACATCAACAGCACTGTGTATCTGTAATTAAAATTCCTGTTCAAATCCTCCCGTTTTCTCAAGTGCTAAAAAAAAAAAATCAGTTCTGTCTTTTGTGCCTCAGTAAACAAAGTTCAGCTATAAAATTTACCAAAAACTCTGGCTTACAGCAGTTTGCTCAACACACTTATTAAAAGCTCATGGGGAGGAATAGCTCTAAGAGAATTAAAACGTCCTAAGGTGTAAGCCCTACCTGGACAGATCTCCAGAAACATAAGGAAATAAAACTTTATTTTTCATTTTAGCCAGAAAAAGAGCAGTTGTGTGGGTGTTGCCGCTCCCTGATTTCAGGGCCCGGGCGGGGCCCGCGGGGCCCCCTCAGCGCTCCCGCCATTGCCGCCAAGGTCCCACCCACACCCGCGCGCGCGGTGACGCCGCCTGTCAATCAGGGCAACGGCGCCCTCTGATTCGCTGTCGCGTGGGGTTACGTCGAGTAGGGCTGGCTCTATATAAAGGCGGGTTGAGGCGCTCCTGGCCGCCATTTTGTCCAGTGAGGAAAAGCGGAGCTGGGGTATCGCTGAGGGTCGAGTCGGCTGAGTTTAGCGCGGGCTCCCTTCGCGCGGCCTCCCTCTGAGCACCGGTGAGGATCTTCACCCCGGAGGGCGGGGGGGAGGCGGCAGCCGCGGTCTCGGTGCCCGGCAGGGCGGATGGAAGCGGCGGTGGCGGCAAACAAAGAGCGGCCGCCATTTTGTAACGCTGGGCCTGGGGCGGCGGCTGCCGCGGCCCTAAGCGGAACCGGGCGGGGAGACGGCGGGGAGGCCGTGGGTTGCCGGGGAGATCCCCTTCTCGGCCTGCTCCCCGCGGCGTGTGAGGCGAGGCGGAGCGGAGCGGGAGGTGCCGCGGGGGCGGAGTGGCGACGTCCCGCCCGCCTGAGGCAGCGCTGGTCCCTCACGCCGCACCGAGGAGCGGCTCCGGAGCGAGTCCCCGGGCAGTGCCCACGGGGCTCGGCCGGAGATGGCGCTGCCCCGCCTGTCGTGCGCGCATCGCCGTGATCCTAATCCCGATCGGGGAACAATGGAGCCTCCCCCGCGCAGCGCCCTCTGCAGACCCCCCTGCGCTGAGCAGGAAGAGCGGCGCGGGAACACCCTCCCCCCCCAAATCTAAACCGTAAAAGTAACCGAAATTCTCCGAAATAGTGAATTTTAATCACAATGCGGCATAGCACCTTTCATTTCTTGTTTTAACGCTCTCCGCCCACCCCTTCCACACAACGTTCCATAAGCTCGTATCACTGCTGAAGTTTCAGGGGGAAGCAGCCACTAGAGTGACTTCCCTTGGAAGTGAACAAGCACACGCCCTGTGTTAAATATATGCGAACTTCTTCTTTCTTGTCCTAGCAATGCATCGCGACTCTTGTCCGCTGGACTGCAAGGTTTATGTGGGTAACCTTGGAAACAATGGCAACAAAACAGAATTAGAGCGAGCTTTTGGCTACTATGGACCACTGCGCAGTGTATGGGTGGCAAGAAATCCTCCTGGTTTTGCCTTTGTGGAGTTTGAAGATCCTCGAGATGCAGCTGATGCAGTAAGAGAACTAGATGGAAGGTAAAATGTGCTTGTGTGCTTGGCTTGGCTCGTCAAAATATGCAATATTTGTAGGAGTGATGCAGTTTTAAATTGTGAAGCTTAAACTGCAGGACTAAGGTCTTGACATAGTTGTTATGCACTATTTATTTATGTGGTACTGATGTTCTTGTGCAGAAATAGAATCCTAGAAAGGTTTTGGTTGGAAGGGACCTCAAAGCTGATCTAGTCCCACTCTCCCTATGGGCAGGAACATCTCCCACTGTCCCAGGTTGCCCCAAGCTGCATCCAGCCTCGCCTTGGGCGCTTCCAGGGATGAGGCAGACACAGCTTCTCTGGGCAAACCTGTGCCAGGGCCTCACCACCCTCACAGGGAGGAATTTCATCCCAGTATCCCATCTAATCCTGCCCTTCTTCATGAATAACATTGTAATGGTTAATTTTGCACTTCACAGTTGAACTCCCAAGTTAGAAATTACTTGCATCTCTGTGTGTGTTAATTAAATTGCAGATGGTGTTACTATAAAGAGGCAAAACTGTTAATGGGGACTCTCCTTGGTTCCTTCCCTGCCTGCTTTACTGGCACAGCAGTTTTGAGAAGCAGCCAAACCTTTTGTCTGCCGTAGAATCCCAGAATGATTTGGATGGAAGCCCATCCAGTTCCACGCCCTACCATGGCCAGGGACATCTTCCACTAGATAGCTCAGGTTGCTCTAAGCCCCATCCAACCTGGCCTTGGGCACTTCCAGGGAAGGGTCCAGCACAGTCATGCTGAGCTGACTCTGGACACTGTGCTTTGATGACAGAACATTTTTGCCTTTATCTGTTCTTTTTCCCTTTTGTGGATTGTATATTTTTTATTCCGTGCTGCCTCCTCCCTGCAAACACTAACCAATGTCAACCTCTGTTCCCAGAACCCTGTGTGGGTGTCGCGTCCGCGTGGAGCTCTCCAACGGGGAGAAGCGGAGTCGGAACCGCGGCCCCCCTCCGTCGTGGGGCCGGCGCCCTCGGGATGACTATCGCAGGAGGAGTCCTCCTCCTCGGCGCAGGTACCTGGGCACAGCACAATCCTAGAGCTCTTGGCACAGTTACCACGTAGCATCCTAGAAGCAGGCTTGTTAAAGGCATGTTGATGGAGAACGTTCATCTATCCGATCATGATTTGGAAATGACAAATGCTAAAAAAAAAAAAACCAAAATCAACCCCCCCACAAAATCGAGGTGAACTTAAGTTGTGTTGAATGTTGTTGGCTTTTGTCCTTAGGTGACTGTGCAGTTGGTAGTCAGTGCCCTCTGTCCTGGGCTTATCCTCCTTCCTCTTAAAATCTGCTCATCTTCTAGTCACACTTTCCCTTTCTTCCCCATACTTCAACTTAGGCTGTTCCTTTCCTTTACTCCATAATGGCAGAACATGACATACAGCAGTTTAGCATTTCCATACCAATGGGTTTTTCCACTTTGTTTGCAGAACTTAAATACTTCCCAAGCAGGCAGCTGTTTAATAATAGATTTCATAACAGTTGCTCTAAACATCTGGAATCTTGACACTTTAGTGTTAGCTTGGCATTAAAAGCGCCGTGTGACGATCCTGTCACTCGAGGTTTGCAAACCCAGCTCTAGCATATAGCAGGATTTTTGGGAACTGGCACGTTCTTGGCCCAGACTAGTTTGTCTGGCAGTTTAAGTGTGCAACGTGGTTTTTACAGGACTGAATTTACCTGTGGCAGGTGAGTGAAGTCCTCCCGAGTCAGGGTTTCAAGCTTACCCTTTTGCTGTTGAAAAAAAATAACACATTAGGAGTATTTGTTAGCTAATAGATGGTTGTACTGATGGCTTGTTTTTCATTTTTTTTATGCTTTTTGGTCCATCTATTAATAAAAATGAACCCGTTACAGAGTCACCATCATGTCTCTTCTCACCACCCTCTGAGTCTGCATTAGCCAGCCAACTAGCCCTTTCAGCGTCATGTGACCAGCGCGCCCCATGCAGCTTGGCTGGTGTCGTTTCACATGACCCAGGCATGGCCAGTCGTCAGGTTGCACCGCCCTTTGGTTCCCGAGCATGCTGTTTTCTCTCAGCCTTCTCTCCAACCTTAACCAAATCGGCAGCAGCCACCTCGACCGCCCACACATTCCCGGCCAATCAGCTCAGCTGTTTATTTACCAAATGTCTTCACAACAACTACAGCAGCAGCCTTCGGCTAACAAAAAAGCAGGAAAAATCCACAACACCCCCTTCGCCAACCAACTAAATACAACGCAACATCTGGCAAAACCTTTTCAGCAAATTCTTCTTGGCAGTCAGTCCGGCAGCCTCACCTCACCATTTCTAGCTTGTTGAAACCAAAGACTTGTAAGTTTTTCCTGCTTATACAGTTTACTGCTGGTTAAAATAAGGAGTAAGCGGCTTATAAGTAATTACTTTTCTCAATCAAAGGCTGGCTGTGCATAATTGAGTGGTAACGTACATATGTTGCTTGAGAAAACTTTTAAGGGTGATATGGAAGCTCTTACACTGTGAATAATGTAAAAACCAGGATATTTGCATGTGAGATGCCAAACTAAATTTTTAATAAAGCTCTAACAAATGTAGCTTTTCCTTGCCAGAAAAATCCTATCACCTTTAAATGGTTTTACTAACAGTTTTCAAAACTTAAAACAATTACTTTTTGGGATGAACTGGGCCGAGCTAAGGTTATATTTTTAATTTTTTTTTTAAGAAAATAGTCTAAACACACTCTATGGCATTAAAAATGACAATCACAAATATGCAGTTCTAATGTAGCACTTAATGGCATTATCAATATTGACACTGAGCGCATTTTCACTTTTTTTTTTCCACTTGATATCTCTTATGTCTTGTTATGGACCTTTTTGGCTTGCATGGGTTCCAAAACATTTGCTCTGTGCTATTTTTTTTTTTGGAACCACCTGTGGGACTTTGGTGTGGTGTTCTGGGCAGTGTATTTAGTTGAAATGGAAAGTGTTGCATTGGACAACTCTGCTCTGACGCATTCTTAGTTAAGTGAATTCGTGGTTGGAAACGTGCTGTTCACACTGAGCTTGATTTTACTGCCTAATCTTTCCATGCCTTTTACTGGATGATGGATGCCAGTTATTCTTGGCACGTTCCCTGGGCCCAACAGTGAGTTTGACAAGTTGGGAAATGCCTCACCCCATTAAAGCTCAAAGAATGGATAAAGTGCCTCACATTTGGTTTTCTGGTTCTAGATCACCGCGAAGGAGAAGCTTTTCCCGGAGCCGCAGCAGGTACGAATCCCTTCCCTACCCCATGCTCTGCTCCAGCCTGCAGGGTTCAAAACGAGCAGCCCAAAACAGCTCCACGTGTAGGCTGTGCACAGTCAGACTGTAGTTTGGAAAAGGGAAACAGTTTTGCTTCTGTCATATTGCTTGCCTGGAATTACTGAGCTGTTTGAAATTCCAGAGATGGCAGTGGAAGGATGTTGAGAACAGAAGTAATTTCCGTTCTGCAGCTGCCTGGGGTCTTTGTCAGTTTTCCCCAAAGTTTAAGTGTTTGTGATACTCTCTCACAGGTACTGTGAGCATAGGATCATAGAGCTCTGAGGGGGGAAAATACCTTTGAGTCCAGCCATAAATCAGGATGTGCTTAGGTGGGATTCTGAAAAAAAAAACCCAACCAAAACTTGTGCAAAGTACTGCATGCCTGTTTACAGCACATTATAAGCTGTTGCTCAGGCTGATTATTCTTCCCTTGAGAAAGGGTTAACAGCAGCATTGGTAACAGGTTTCCCCTGGTGGAATAGTTAAAAACCTTCACCCCTGAAGGGAAGCTCCTCAGGGAGCCTGGTAGCCTAACTGAGCTTTGCTCTGATGGTGTTGTGATCTCTGCCAGGTCCCTCTCCAGAGACAGAAGAAGAGAGAGATCACTCTCACGGGAGAGGAACCACAAGCCTTCTCGCTCCTTTTCCAGGTCTCGCAGGTAAGAAGAGTCTTCAGTGTTTGTATGTTCTGAGTAAATACAACTTGCTGTGCCTTGGTAAATACTGAAGAAGGCAATGGTGGAGAATCACCTCTAGTGTCGTCGGAGATTCTTCACCCTGAACAATGAAATACTCAGTTTTATTAAATGAACACTATTTTTAAAATGCTTAAATATTACCTGCTGATTGTGGCTGGGGGGCTTAAAGGAAAATCTGCTTCTCCTGCCACCTGGATCCTAACCTTACCTGTCTGTTGTTCTCTAGTCGCTCCAGGTCAAATGAGAGGAAATAAGACTGTGGGAAGGAGCTGTGTACAGGAAGTCATGAGATCCGAGGCCAGGAGTATGTACAGAACATTGTTTTGTTTTGAAACTTCATAAAGCTTGGTGCATTTTTAAAATGTTTTAGCTGTTGAACTTGCTTTGTTTCTTGTATCTTGTAACAGGTGGCAAATGTAAAGATGTGAATCTGTATATGGTTCTGAGCAGATCCTATGATTTGTAATAATAATGGTTTTCCAATGTACCATTAGACACTGTGTGTGTGTGTGTGTGGGGAAAGGCAAATGGTCTGTGTTGTGTTGCTGGGAGAGCACTGGGCTGGGGGTTGCTGGGGCTCAGCTCGAGGAAGTGTGCAGGGATGGTTCCTTGTGGAATCAGGCCAGGAGTGGCACAGGACATGGGTGCTTCACAGCCCAGGTCTGGGAGAGGGAGTAGTGAGCCAGTGGCACAGGGAGGGAAAGGGTTGGGCTGCAGCTTCATCCAGCTCCAGTTCTGACTGAGCTACTTTATATTCCATTAAATAAAACTTTGTAGTTGTAGGGTCAGTTAATTTTGTACTTGGTGTGAGTAGAGTCCTTAATTAGCTGATTGTTGATTGACCATCTATTCCAGAACCTCTCAATAGACCAAATCCACAGCAGAACTGACACCTGGAGTGGATGTGTTGTGTCTAATGGTACATTGTAAACATTAGAAATTAAACATTTCTTTACTGTACAAGAATTTTCATGTCACTTGTAAAATGTCTTTTGTGAGATCCTTGGGATTAAAGTTTTGGTTACAACTCGTTGTTCAGTATGTAACTCGTCCCTGACTGTGACAGTCACCCCAGCTGGCTGTAACACACCTGTGAACTGCCCAGCACAGCTGCACTGGCAGTGTGTGCTCCCCTGTCCCTGGTGAGGTGCAGGGTGTCACTGTGCCATGGCAATCCAATCCCTGTTGTACAGGTTCAGCTGGTGTAGTCAGTAGCTGATGCCACCCCTCTTGCCTGACAGTGAGCCCTGTAGTGACTCCTTGGAAAACCAGCTGGAAATTCAAAGGTTCACTATGGACTTTGCATGCTGGCTATGGGTTGGGAACAGCAGTTAATTCATCCTATCTCAGTCTGAAAGTTGCTGAAGACCAAAACTTACCCTGAAGATTCACTTCCTTTAAAACTGCAGCATGGCTGGAGAGCAGGTGGAGCTCCCACACTTCGCAAGGGCTAACTTGGTCCTGTGTCCTAGAGAAGATGTGCTCCACTGGTTCAGTGGTGTGGTTTAGATTAAATCCCTCAGATGAACACTGGTGGTGGAATTTCCTTTGCTTGGTGGTGTCCAGGCAGGGACAAAGTGATGGTGAAGCTGTAAGGGAAGGATGTGCCAGTGCTACCCTCTTGGCTTGCTGAAATCAGTGCCTAGATTTATTTATTTTAAATTACTCAGTGTTATTTATGGTTGGACTGGGTCTTGAAGGTCTCTTCCAGCCTCGGTGACTGCGGTTCTGTTGATCAGCACCGTGTGTTGCTGTGTCACCCACCGCGTGTCGCAGAAACGCGGGATGGCTGCACGTGCTGCGGGAGGCACTCAACAGCCTGAATTACCCTGAGATGGGAAGGCCCCAGGCCCGTTCCCGGTTTTTGCCGGGCCCCGTTTCACCCGCGGAGGGTGAGGGAACAGCGGGTGGGGCTGGCTGGGGCCGTGCAGTGCCGCCCGTGCCCGGCAGAGGTCAGGGCGGCTCCTCCGTGCCGGGGCCGGCTCCTGTTGGCTCCACAGGCGCTCCGGGCCGGGCAGGGGGGCCCAGGGGCTGCCCGGGGCTCGCTTCCGTTCCCTTTCCCTACGTGCCTGTGGCAGTGTCTGATGTGCGGAAGGCTCGCAGCTTGCGGTGCCTCTGCCAGCACAGACGTTCCTCCTGTGGTTACCTGGGGGAACAAGGAGCCTTCAGTAGTTCAGCTGCTGCAGGGAGAGAAATCTGAAGTGCCAGAGACAGTGGGAAGCAAGTTGTGGTTTTCATAAGCAACATGGTCTTGCGGAACTGGAAGCATTTCAGTTTCAGGTTTCTGACTATTTTACTTGTAGGCTTGAATGAAGAAGTTGCCCCTTAGATCAGAAGTGTGCTGGTTTTATGTAATCAGGTGGGGGTTTGAAGGGGAACACAAGGAACAGCTTCTAGAGAAAGATGGGAAATGTGTAAATCTGTATGAACACTGACTGGACAGCCCCTCCCCCAGGGTATAAGTAACAAGTTATTTTTGATGTAGCAACATGTTTGTGGATTTCAGACCTCCCATTCCTGTCTGAGGGAGTGACCAGCCTGGGAGTGTTGTGTTTAAAAAGTTTACTCTCAAATTAAATGTACAAGGAAGTGTTGATGTTCTAAGGCCAGGGACATCCCTCACCTCTCCCCAAACATTTTGACACCAGGAAGTGTCACCAAGCAGTTTGTCCTGGCCAGGGGACGATAGAGGGACACAATCCAAAGCTCCTTGGCAGAACCTCAGCCACAGCCCTGCTCTGGGGACCCCTGGGGTGATGGAGCAATTGCTGCTGCCTGACACCTTCCAAATTGTTTCAGGGCCTGGTTTCGTAGTGCTGACAGTAATGATTTACGCTGTGTTTCTAATTTGGGGAGAGGTTTAGCTGCCCCTGCTTCAGGCAGAAGCATCCTGGGGTTAATTCTGAGCACATCCCAGTTATTTTTCTACACTCTCCCTGGGGAGAGCATTGTGTGCAAATGGGTTTGCAAAGAAAAGGATGGTTTTTTTTTCTTTTTATGTACATGCTGCTCCTTGTTTATGACCAAAGATCATGTTAAGAATGTGCCTTGCACTTAGAAAGTGGAGAGGTTAAGGATGTCCTTGCTTTTGTTGGGATTTGTTCCACTGCCCTTCAGACAGGGTCATGCTTGGGTGAGGAGTTGTGATCCTCCCAAACACTGACAATGCTTCTGGTTAAACTGCTCCATGTGCAGGGTGATGTGTCCTAACATGTCATGTAACCACATACATGTGCTAGTTAGGACAAAAACTGGAGAAAAGGATTGCTGGCAGATAATGTTAGAAAAGCAAGAAAAAAAATCCCTTGAAAAATAAATTAGTTTTTGTCTGTTCCACTCAAATTCACCAGGTTTTAGGGTACATTATCCTTTCAGAGCTGACCCTGTTCAGAAAGCCAAAGGGAGCCAGTACAGATCATACCCAGTGTTGATTTCAAAGCTGAGCCATGGGAAGGATTGCTGCTTCTTCCCTGTGCCAAATCCCTGTTCACAGGTGCAGCCTGGCAATTCCTGGTTTCTCCTCCATCAAATTGATTTGCCTTCTCTTCAAGAGCAGAAAAGAACTGCCGAAGTCCTGAGCCAAATGTTGCTCTGTGGAAGAAGAGCTTTTTTACTCTTGGACAAGCAGGTGTGCTGTGCTACTCCTCCCTCATCCTCCAAACACAGTCTGCTTCTGGAGCTTCACTCTTCTGTCCTCCAGCCACAGCAGGAACTGCAGTGTGTTACTGATGGAAGGACCTTGCATTTCATCCTCCTGCTTTGCATTTCCTTCTGTTTGAAGTCAAAGAAGCCAGAGAGACACCACTCAGTGCCCATGGATCTTCTCTGAACCTCTCCTGCTTTGGTAGAGGTCTCTCAGCAGAACCTAGTGCTGGAAGTATTTTTTGACCTGTAGATGTTTTCAGAGTTTTGTGTTCAATAGAATCATGGAATTGCTAAGGTTGGAAAAGCCCTCTAACATTGAGTCCAGCTGTTCCCCCAGCAATGCCCGAGTGTTGCAGCTTTTTGCTGTTATCACCTCTTTTCAGTTTCAAGTTTTATTTTCATAAGCCATGATCTCATCTCCAGGAACTGCCTCAATGTCTCATGCCATACAGATCCTCAAAGTGGCTGAACAGTGGACAAACTTACTTCTGCTGGATTTAATCCCTGTACCCGTGTTCAAATCCTGCCCCACAATACTGTCCCAAAACCTGAGCTACAGTCCCCACCACAGATCACCCTGCTGAGCTGCTGTTGTAGTGCAGAGTCTTGGCTGGGAAAGAAAAGTGAAAAAACTGGAGCATCAACCCCTTTTGCAAACAGAAGGCTGACGGGCAGGAGTGCAATTCCAGTTGCTCTGGTTCCACCTTAGCTCCCGCATGGGCTGATGGCACAGTGCCAGGCCCTGCCATAAAGAGGCAGATCCCCACTGCCCTGCTGCTGGAATGCAGCTGCCTGCAGCTTCACACCTCAACCTGCCAGAAAGAGGCAGAATAAAGCAAATTTTTGCTTGGCCATGCTTTGCAGTTGAGTGGTTGCCAGAGCTGAAGCCACATCCCAGGCTGTCACACGAGAAGTGTTCTGGCTTCCTCGAAACACCGTCACTGTCTGGGGTGGTTCTTTCGTTTCTGCAGTTTCACTAGGGCATGGCCACAAGTTCCTGCTGTCAGTGCTCTTCAAACAAACACGGCTAGGGACTAAAATAAACACAGGATCCAGACAAGTATAAAATAGACGATGCAAGAGGAACGCTATGTTCGTTCCCAAGTGATTCATTTGGCTATTATTTAATAATTTAGTGGCTGACATAACTTGAACAAATCTTCACATTGATTCGGGTGGTGTTTCTGCTTGGTCCTCTAAGTCATTTTAGCCGTTAGTTTTTCTGTGGGAGTGATCCCAGTTGGGAAAGGGAAGTGAATGTCCTTTCCATCTGGGTTCTGTCACTGATTACAGCAATGTCACTCCACAGCCTCCCTGAGTGTGAGGAGATTCATCCTGCTACAGTCACACTATTGTTCTTGGGCACTTTGCTGGACATCACAGGCAGGTTGTGATGTGCCACTGCCTGATGCCACCCCCAAAACACCCCGAGGTGTGTGATGGGCCCTGGGCAGCCCCAGGGCTCTGTTGGACTGTGCTATCGGGGTGCAGCAGTGGTATCAGGGCGTGGCACTGTGTCACCCAGGCTGTCACTTGGGAAGATCACCCCTGCCAGCTGTGAGAGAGGCGTTATCTCCTCGTGGGCAGAGACTGCTATGAACGTGAGTATTAGAATATGAATATTCAAAAATAGTCAGCAGGAAGCTCCGGCGCTGTCCCAGCCCACCCTGCTGATGGAGGGCTTGCTGTCAGTGTTTTGATACAAAGTGTTTGCTGTCAGAATGGTTTGGGTTGGGTGGGGCCTTAAAACTCATTTTGTTCCACCCCCTGCCTTGGGCAGGGACACCTTCCACTCTCCCAGGTTGCTCCAAGCCCCATCCAGCCCGGCCTGGGACACTTCTAGGGCTGGGGCAGCCACAGCTTCTCTGGGCAACCTGTGCCAGGGCCTCAGCTCTGTTGCAGGGAAGGATTTCTGCCCAGCACCAGTGTTATTACACCTCCTGCACTGGGTGCTGCTCTTCCTGGTGCTGGATTAATCAGCTTTTCATGCAGTTGTACTATAAACTTTGTGGGAGGAGGTTGCCCCAGCTGGAGAGATAAGCTCCAGGTGTGGTTTTCTGCCGCTCCTGCCAAGTTGTCCTTGCAGCTGCCTGGCTGACACGTGCCGCTTGGAAACTCGTGGATGAAACTCCACCAGATATGGAGTCAGGAGTTCCCCTATGCAGGGGATGTTTGACAGGGGCCCTTGGGGTGTTTTTTGATCTATAGGTATGGTATTTTCAGGGTTTCATGTTTCATAGAATTATGAAATCATTTAGGTTGGAAAAGCCCTCTAAGATCATCGAGTCCAACTGTTCCCCCAAGCACTGCCAAGTCCAGCAGTAACCCATGTCCCTCGGTGCCACATGCACACTTCTTTTGGAATACTTTCAGGGATGGTGGACAGCCTGTGCATGTGCTTGACAACTCTTCTGGTGAAGGAATTTTTACTAATATCCAACTAAACTTCCTCTGGTGCAGCTTGAGGCTGTTGCCTCTTGTCCTGTCCCTGTTTCTTGGCAGCAGAGCCTGATCCTCTCCTGGCTGCCCCCTCCTGTCAGGGAGTTGTGCAGAGCCACAAGGTCTCCCCTGAGCCTCCTTTTCTCCAGGCTGAGCCCCCCCAGGTCTCTCAGCTGCTCCTGCTGCTCCAGACCCTTCCCCAGCTCCATTCCCTTCTCTGGACATGCTCCAGACCCTTAATGTCTCTCTTGCTGTGAGAGGCCCAAAATTGAACACAGTACTTGAGGTGTGGCCTTAGCAGTGCCCATGGGCATGGGCACTTCCCATTTTTACAACATCCCTCTCCCTTTGTCTCCCTCCTGCTCCCTTTGTGGATTTACAATTGATAATCTATACATCTCTCAGTGTTCTGCAAAGGCGAGGTTTGTGCAGAGGTGGGAAGGGCTCTGGGTGCAGCATTGCTGCTGGTGGATGAAGTACAGAACATTTTAACCCTCTTTCTAGCCTCTGTGGCACTGCTCACCACAGCTCCAAGTTCCAGCAAATTTCCTTTCCCTGTTGCAGGGTGGATTTTCACAGGCCAGGCCAAGAAACCAGTGAGGGTAGCTGAAACTGAAAGAGAAAGGTTTTATTTTGGCACCTGGAACTCCCCAACTTTGATCTCTGTGTAACTGGGCAGAGCCCCTCTAGTGTGTGGAGCATGTCCACCCCATGGCCCAGCTCGGGGTCAAGGCCAGCAAGGGCCAGTGGGGTGAAAGCTGCTCTTCCATCCCCATTCCCGAAAATCCTGCTCTGCCTGACATGTAGGAGGAAAAGTGCAATCGACCCTTACCCTGGTGCCAAGGTGGCAGCTGCCATATCGCCACCCCTGGCTTTATTGCCATCTCAGCTGTCCCCTCCCTGTACCTCTGCTCTGCTCCGGGCTGGGCACGAGTCACTGTGCAAGGCAGGGCTCTGCCTGCCTGTCTGTCCTAGGTTCTGGTCCTGCCCTCCTGCAGATGCCATTTCATGGCATGTTCAGGGTCTGCCCGCCCCTGGCTCTGCCCCTTCCTCCCTCTGCCCACGCCCAGCCCCACTCCTCGCCCCCCAGCACAAGGGCAAAGTGAATCATGATGCTGTGCTCGACTGGGGTATTCCCAAAAGGTGTGACTGGAGATCCCAGGAGATGGTGACACACGCTGAGCCAGTGGGTGTTGGGATGGGCAAGCAGGCCAGCATGCACATCCCAGAGCCCAGGTTTGTGTGGGACAACCCCGAATTCCAGTGTCTGGGAGTGGAGATGCCTCATCCTGGTGTCTGGGTGCTCTGGGTGGAGGGTGCCCCAAGGAATCGGGGGTGTTTCAGAGGTGACATCGTGAGCAAGTGCTTGGTCAGAGCTCCCCATCCTCACCTCCTTCTCACACATGGCTATGAATGGCCAGATCGAGCTCCCAGTGGATTTCAAACCATCCCATGGCTTGGAGAGCAACAAATCCCTCAGCAGCAGCACCGAGCCACACGTGCCATGCTTTGGGAAGAAGTTACATCCATTGACAGCTTCCATGGGCTGGGCTGCACCGAGGGCTGGGAACTTGTGAGCCACGTGGACAGGAGCAATCCTGCCCCACGCTCCACTTGCTTATCCCACTCACAGGAGGAATCCTGCTGGGTAATGTCCTGCTGCTCCTGGAACAATCCCTGTCCTCCCCCTACCCTCACCGAGATGCCTGCAGGGAACTGCTGGCTGCAAAGTAACCCCCAGTGGACATTTTGGATGGGCATTATTCCCTGCAGGAAGCTCTGCAAGAGGCTGGAGCCGCTGCCCTGGTTCCCAGCAGGGTGTCCCTGTCCCCTCCGGGCATCTGCCCTGTCCTGCCGCGCTCGGGGCCGTGGGCAATGAGGTGGAGCAGCAAGGGAATAAAGGGGCAGGCGGGTGCAGGGTTTGGAGCCAGGTACTGCAGCCGCCCGGCTGCCCTCTGAACAATGAGGCCTTTGCTGCCAGCAAAAAAACCCCACAAAGCTTCCAAGCTGCTCATGGAAAGTCAGTGAAGCAATTACGTTAATGACTATGAATGGGGCTAAAAACAATCTTGGATGAAAATGAGTGAGGGGCCGAATGAAGCGACCGATTCATAGCCCAGCTCCAGCATCCAGGAATATTTCCAGTAAGCAAAAGCCTTGTTTTAGGACTGTCTCATCCCCCATTTGTGCTTGGTGGGACTCTATTTCCACTCTGCTGGGTCTGGTGTCTCATCAAAATGCCTTCATAAATGGGGCAAACAAGGGCTGGATATGGCAGGGGAACAGTCAATTAACACGATCCGAGTTCTTTTAGGGGCAGAGTTAATCAAGCATTCAGCGTTTTGTCATTCTTGTCTTTCTTTCCTGGGAAAATCCTATTAGTATAAAATCACTTAATTGGGCACTTCAAAGAGCTGATGGGAAAACAGGCTTCTCTGGGGTATAAACGCCCTCCAGCCGAACACTGGCTTCATTTAGACTTCTGCTGGAGCGTGAGGGTTTCATTAAGAGCCTTCACGTTTCCCACTTAAAAGAAAAAAGCTTGTTAGTAGAGATAATAAAAAAACCACACAGAAAAAACGCTTGGTGATTTGAATCTTGCTGAAGAGGGTTTTTAGTGCCGGCACACTCAGGACTTTGTCCCTGGCAATCTGCTGTCCTGAGTCGAGCAATTTCCACCTGCCTGGGATGTTCTGGCAAGTAACAGCTGTGTGAGGAGGGAGAAAAATCACCCCTGTGCCCCATGGAGTGGGACACAGCCCTGGCTGGACATTTGGGATGTAGGATGGTGAGTTCTGCAGGACTGAACCCCAACCCCGTGTGCTCATCCTCCCTCTCCGTGCTGGAGCAGAGGTCCTGTGTTGGTTCCTCCCATTCTCAGGGTGTTTCCCTGGGTAGAAATGCAGCTTTTCGCAGTTTATGTTTATCTCACCTTGAAAAATAAGTGTGCCCTGATCTCTGCTAGCTCCATCCCGAAAGACCTGAGGGATGCTCATCTGCCCAACTATTTTTTCCCTCTATGCTGGTTGATCTAACAGGAATATTATTTCCCCGCCACAAAAAACCCTCTTCAGGCAGACCTTTGACCAGTAAATCTCAAACCATGTAAAATCCCTACACGCAGGAATTTGTGTGCATTCAAAACATGCTTTATGAACACGGGTTGGACCTCCGTGTGTTATTCCTGTAAACACGGTTCCATGAAGCCACATTTCCCCGTTCTCCATCCTATCCAAGGCTGGAGCATTCCAACCCTGATTCCTCCACCCGACCCAAACCGTTCCCTGCTCCATGCTCCCACCCACGTCCCCGTGGCTTTCGGGTGTGCTGCTCCCCGAGTCAGAGGAGGACACGGGACAGGGACGAGACTGGAGTGAGGAGCGATGTGCCTGGGCACGTTCCCCTACGGATCCCTGGCTGTGCCGAGGATGGGCTGAGTCACAGCCCGGCTCTGCCTGCCGTGAGTAATGTGTTTGCTTCCGTGTCTGCAGAGGCTTCCACTCCCTTCGGCTTCCGCGGGACCCACCTGGGGAGATCCCCTGGGAATGAAATGCTCCCGAGGGCTCCCTGGCTGAGGCAGTGGCCGCTGCTCCGTGTTTGGGTGCCCCCGGTGCTGGGAAGGGAGGTTCCTTTGAAGGCTGTGAAATATGCAGTCGTTTAATGTATTCCTTTTGCTTCCAGGCATTCGGATGGGTTATTCAAGGAAATTATAACCATGGATTCTCCCACGACCACACCCCTCCCGGGTGGGGGTTTGGGACCCCTGGGGAGGGCTAGCCTGGGGCGGAGGAGGTGACAGATCCCACACTGTGGCTATAAATGGTGAGAAGGAAATAGCCCATCAGCCCTCGGCGCTGATCCTGGTACCCAGTCCTGTGTCTGCCCTCCTTCTCCTCCTCCTCCCTGTTGTGGGATCAAACACCATGAATCACCTTTGGGATTTTCTATTTTTTTTAAGTTCCTGTACTGCCTTCTTAATCACTCTTTCCCCACCCCCCTTTTTTCTCTGGTAATGCCACTGCAGACGTGCCCATGGACTCCCTGACCCAGACCCTGACGCCATCTCTCTCCCCACTTCCCATTTCCAATTACCCCCTTGGCTGAGGTCTCCTCCGGTGCCGGCGCGGCCTGGAGGAAGGGAAGCGAGAGTGGAGTTTGCAAGAGCCAGAAACCTGCACCCCTCTCCCCCCCACCATCCAGGGTGTGGGAGTGAACCTTCACCCCACCAAAAATCACTGAGAGAATGTTACAGAGTTACTTTCCTAAGGGGAAATCTATGTCTGATTGATTTTCTCGCTGGTTTAGCCCTGGGATGAATCCCTGGTGTAACTGGGATGTTCCCAGCAGCCAGGCTGGTTGGTTATCTCCCTTTTTTAATCCTTCACTTTTGGCATCAGTGGTTGTGGAGCCGCTTTGGGTTGCACAAGCTCCTTCCTCTGCCACTTCAAAAAGCTGCTGGTTTGATGTTCCCATTTCCTTCTGTGCACTGGGGGGGGGAGGGGGGAGGCTTTTATGGAAAAAAAGGTTCTGTTTTAAGCAGGGAGCATCCTCAGGTAAGTGCTGCTTCATCCCAGAGTCCCAGGTGGCAGCTGGAGCTGCCCTGACCCGGGGGATGCCCACGGTGCTGCGGCTGGGGCGGTGCCGATTACATCCCTCACATCCAGAGGGAGCAAACCCACACCTGCAGCTGGAGCAGGGCTGGAGCTTGGCAAGGAAATGATCCACAACCACCCAGCGCCGCAGCCACCTCTGCACTGAGGCTCTGAAGGCTGCTCCTTGCAGCCAGGAGCAGAAATCATTCCCAGGTGGAAAATCCAGTGACACCTTTCCTGTCCCAACTTGCCCCCTCCTCTCCCTGCCTATTATGAACAGAAAGGATGAATTTCGGAGCATTTAGGTCCAGAGTGAAGCTTTCCGGGATGGATTTTCAGTGGTGTGTAGCATGAATTTAAGATGATTTCCCATTCCCCATCCTCCTTTCACCTTTCCTGTCCATCCCACTGTGCCTGTCTGGAGGCAGCCAAGGGGCTGAGCAGCCAGCACTGATCCAAATCGCAGCACCTTGGCACAGCCCAGCTCCACAGTGGTGACGAGTGATTGCAAAATCCTCCTGCAGCCTGTGTCAGCTTCCAGCCAAACATGCCCAAACATATTTCCTAGCTGCCCTGGCCAGTGGGAAACTGCTGGTCCAGCTGGAAAAAGCAGAAGTGATCTGCACAAGGATCCTCCTCAGCACCCTGGCACCCGCTGCCTCCAGGGGCTTTCAAGGGGACCTGGAATTCCCAAGGGATCGCTTTAACACGGCTTTTGTCACTTGGAATTGTGCTGTCACCTCCTTGTGCCCGCGGGAGCACGTTGTGTTTGTCACCGAGTACTGTGAGGTCTGGGCTGGGAGGCCACAGTGCCCTGCCTGGACTGGCTCCGAGGGCATCCCTTCCCTTCCCTTCCCTTCCCTTCCCTTCCCTT
>VZRF01005924.1:1319-16909 GCA_013396875.1 Vireo altiloquus | reverse complement strand
TCCCGCACCTTCCCGCACCTTCCCGCACCTTCCCGCACCTTCCCTTCCTTTCCCCTGCTGCAGGGCAGGGATGGACCGACCAGGCTCGGGGCAGGTGTCCTCCAGCCCCACGGAGTAACCCCCGCAGAAGCTGCCCTGGCTTTCCTGCATTGGACTTGGATGCATTTTCCAGCTAAGCCACAAATCCCCTCAAATCCCTGCCACAGGTTTCTGCAGGACATGCACAGACTTGTTCCTCCTCCTCATCCCTGCCTGGACATCTGCAGGACTCGGAGCAGCAGATCCTACTCCAAACACTTTTTCTCCACCCACAGCAGGTGCCGAGGTTCAGCTGGTGGAGCAGAGCTGGACCCAGGGGAGACAATGCAGTTTGAGGGGCCAGGGCAGCCTGGGATGGGTTGAGCAGTGCCTGGGGGCCAGGGGAGCATCATCCCGGTGTGGCTCTGAGCTTGGCACCCCGAGGGGCTGATCCACCCCTTCCTTAATCCATGAATCTCCTTCCTACAGCGGCCGGTGGGTGGAACAGCCTGGCTAGGACGGGACCCCCTTCGAGCCAGCTGAACTCCTGCATCTCCTGGCTGGAATGTGGCACTCCCGTATCCACTGTCCGGGGGTCCCTGCATCCCTCATGGGGGCGTCTCCCTGTCCCCAGCTCCCCTCTAGGAAGGTCTTTGCATCTCCTGGGGGGGGTCCCTCTATTCCCTGGTGCGGGAGATCCCTGCGCCTCCCGGGAAGGAGGGCCCTGCATCTCCCAGCTGTTTCCCTCTGCTCCCTGATGCTGGGTCCCTGCACCCACCTAGGAAAGGGCTCCCCGTACCCCCTGATAGGGGTCCCTCCATTTCCCACCATAGAGGTGCCCCTGCACTCCCAAGGAAGGGGGGGCCAGTATTCCCTGATCCAGGTCTCCCCCCTCCCCAAGGAAGGGGGTCCCGGTGCCCGTGGTCCCGGTGCCCGCGGTCCTGGCATTCCCGGCTCTCCTCAGGCACCGCGCACATTCCCAGGACCGGCAACCGGGATGGGAGAGGAAGGGGGTGGGGAGAGCACACTCAAAGCCGGAGCGGCAGGCCTGGGGGGCGGGATTGGAAACTCCGGGTGACGCCAGGACTGACTCCCGGCCGCGCCCCGCCCCGTCCTCCTTTATAAAGGCGGGTGCGCGGCGCGTACCGACAGACGCGGGGAGACGGCGGTGAGTGCGGGCGGGCTCGGGCGGCGGCTCCGCTCCTTCGCTGGCCAGGGAGGGCGGGCGAGCGAGCGCCGGTTCCCCCGGGGACCACTGGTGCCTGGAGCGGGGGAAGCGTCGTAGCCGGGGCGGCTCTACCTGGGGCAGCGTCCCCAGCGCGAGGAGGGAGCGGAGTGCCGGGGGTGGCGGTGCCGAGGATGGTGGTGCCGAGGATGGTGGTGCCGGGGGTGGCCGTGCGGAGCCCCCCACGAGAGACCCGGAGCCCCCCGGGGAAGGTGCGGAGCCCCCGGGCTGGGCCGCACTCGCCCCCCGGTGGCGGCGGGGCTGGGTGCGGGGTGCGGTGCGGGCTCAGTTCCGCCGCCGAGCATCCTGCGGGGCCGGGCGGGGACCGGCCACCCCCGGGCCCGTCGGTGTCATGAGCCGGGCGTTCTCTGCTCGGGATCAGCGGCTTCAGCCGCTCCCGGGTGCGGGTGCCCCCAGCCCCTCCTGCTTCCCCGAACTGGTGTGACTGGTCCCGGGTGTCGCAGGTGTCTGTGGAGCCTCGCTGAGTGTCCCCCAGGGGTGCTGTCATCACCCAGCTCGGCTGGGAGAGGTTTTAACGCGGCCGTGCACCTGCCACTTCCTCGCCCAAATCTTGGGCGCTGCCGGGAGCCTCGAAGCTCTCGCTGGGCAGAGGTCGCTGGAAGCGGCACCAGCCCCATGGGAGGGGACGATGACCCGGCCCCGGTCCCTCCCTCACTGGCGGCTTTGGCAATCCGCAGCCGTGAGTCAGGGCGAGGGTGTTATCTCCAGGCTCCAGGGTGGCACCTGAGAGTCGCGTCGGTGACCTAAGGATGGGGACATCGGCACGTGACGCAGGCGGGCAGCGCTGGGGGTGTCTGGTCGGGGGACAGAACATGTCCCTCGCCCGCTACCTGCCCGGGCTTGCCTGGACATGCTGGGACTTGCCTGGCAGTGAGGTCACTCTGGCTGTGTGCTCAGACTGCCCGGAGATAGGAAGCCGGATTTCTATTTTTATTCGGGGATGCTGAGTCTGAGCACAGGGTGCCCACAGGGGTGGCCCCAGGGACAGAAGGTGGCCCCCCCAGACCCCAGGCTGGGGACTCTCACCGTGCTGGTGCCATGCCTGGTGACAGAATCATCAAATCATTAAGGTTGGAAAAGACCTCCAAGATCCTTGAGTCTGACCACTGATCAATCCTCACCTTGTCAACTAGACCAGAGCTCTGAGTGCCACATCCAGTCGTTTCTAGGGGTGGAATACAGGGAAGACAATGTGGCACAGGTAATCTAGAGGGGCTGCAGGTGCTGAATGTGGGGAGAAATCTTCCCTGCGGGAGGCTGAGAACCTGCTTCTTGGGGAAGTTTGGGGATGGGGAGGATCTTTTGTGGCCTGGCTTTGGGGGTCCCAGATTAGGTGGGCAATGGGAATTATGCATCTTTCTTTTTTAAACAGATGGGATGAGTGTGGCTGTCCCAGCAGGGGCAAGCCTTAGCTCTGAAAACTCAAATCCCAGAGCAGTGCTGACTTATCAGCTGAACTCAATGATCTTGGAGGTGTTTTCCAGCCTTCACAATTCTGATTCTACCTTGAGGTTCCTCATCAGTGTGGGTGTAGTGAGGGGTCCCTTATCCCTGCACGTGTCTCAGGGGAAGGACTGCTCGGATGGAAAGGCTTTGGCACTTACTGGGAAGGTCAAGGCTTTTGGCACCGATTTGAAAAAAAACAAACAAGGTCTTGTTTCTGGTTACTCAACATCTCCTTGCAGATAAGGAGGGTGGTTAGGAAAGTGGTCAAGCTTGTGGCATGTTCTTGCAGTTGCTTGAAGGTTTCCTTACCACTGGGTCAGGACTCTTGAGATGAAGAAACTGGCCAGAAAAACATCCTGTTACTTCACTTGCCCGTGTGCCAACTTGCCTTTGCCTGCATGGGAGTGGGAATGAGTGGGGCTGTGGATGGAGCCCGTGGCAGCATCGAGGTGCCAGATGCTCTGACCTGGCAGGGCTTTGCCTGCTGGAGGAGGAGAAGGGAATAGTGACATCTGCACCTTCCCCATCCTCCTGTGTCTGACCTCAGCTGTGCTCAAGCCTCTGCTAAAATCTCAAAAGTCAGAGTCTGGATATGTCAGTCCCCCCCTCACCACAGAGGCCAGCTTGTCCCACCTTGGCTAGCGTGTGCTTTGCCCTGGTAGCCAGCACTCCCCTGTGTTTGCTCCTGTCACCCCAGCCCCCCTAACTCACTCTGGTTTCCCCCCAGCCACCACCATGCCGCTGTCCCAGAGCAGGGCTGGGCAGACCCCGTGCAGCAGCAAGGCCTGCAGGAACCTCTTTGGCCCCGTGGACCACGACCAGCTCCAGCATGACTTTGAAGACAAGATGAGCCAACAGCTGGAAGAAGCTCAGCAGCGCTGGAACTTCAACTTTGAGACAGAGACTCCTTTGGAAGGGCCATTTAAGTGGGAGAGGATCCTCGTGGCTGAGCAGCCGCCTCAGGAGGTTCACAGCCTGGTCAGGGCTGTCATCAGCAGTGACAGCAGGAGCTCCATGGCTCACAGGGTCCCCCCCAAGGACCGTGCTGGCAGGATTTGCCCCGAGGAGTCTCAGCAGAGCTCGAAGGTTTACAAGGCTGGTTCCTCACAGAGCTTGAAACGTGGGCAGACCACGATCAAAGGTGAGTGCTGGGGGTTGGTGTCACTCCCTGGGGGCTTGGTGGCATTGATGGCATGGCAGGGATGGACAGAGGGGACTTGGGTGCCAGAGCCCTGCCTGGCTCTTGGGCATGGGGAAGGAACCACCCTCCATGGATCTCTCCTAGGGAAGCAGAGCCCATCTCCTGAAGGGATAAAGGCCACCAGCTGGGTGCCTTTTGGCTGCTGGGGGTTGTGCAGGGGACTGGCATTGGGCTTGTGGCTTTTGTAGCTGAAGATGCCCCCAAATTCATCACCTTCAGTTCCAATGGCCTGACCCAACCATAGAATATTAAGGGGTTGGAATGGACCTTAAAGATCATCTTTTAGGTCCCATGGGCAGGGGCACCTCCCACTAGACCAGGTTGCTCAAAGCCTTTATCCAACCTGGCTTTGAACACTTCCAGCGGTTGGGGCACCCAGAATCTCCCTGGGCAACCTGTGCCAGTGTCTCACCTCCCCCACTGTGAAAAGTTTCTTCCAATCCTCCCAGGCCAGGCCCTGGAGTGGAAATGCAGGCGAGACAAACAAGAGCAGACTTACACCTCTGCTCTCCAGCAGCTTTGGGTGGAGGCTTTAGGGTGGAACCCACCTGGGCTGATTTTGGGCTGCCTCCCTGGGGACAGCTCCCTCTTCCTGCCCTGCTGCTCCCTGCAGGCTGGAGACACTTTCCAATCCTTTTCCTTCTTCCCTTCAGACTTCTACAGTGCCAAGCGGAGGATCATCCCTGCCCGGCCCCGCCCGTGACTCGCTGGGACAGCTGCCAACGCTGGGGGTGTGTCTGTGGCTCCCCTGCCCCGTGCTGTGTGAGCTGACCTGTAGCAAGCAATGTAGAGTCTGTAGTTCCCTATTTATGAGTAGCTCTGGGGTCCTGAGGGACCTTCACTGTGTGCAATGGAGGAGGAGCCCATGGCAGGGCTGGAGAAGGACTGAGATGGGCCTGGTGGCACCAAGCCACTACCCTGCCTGCAGAGAGGTGTCCTCTGCCCTGTGCTTGTGGGGCCAAACATCATCCTTGTGCCATCCTGGTGTCCAGCCGTGGCTCCATCCCTTGCCTAGGGGCTGGCTGTGAGGGACACTTGTGTCCAAACCACCTGGTGGCACCAGATATCTTTAAGAAAAGTCACCGGTGTGGTTTGTAGAGCTCTGGGATGCCCTGGCTGCTGTCCCAGCAGGATGGACCCAAGCACTTGTCCGTGTGTGGGAGCAGAGTGATGCAGAGGCTGCTCCTTCCCGCGGCTGTTCCCTGGACTTCCTTGGGGTGTCTCACCGGGAACAGCCCCCGGGGGACCAACACTGCCCCTGGAGGCTTTGGGATCGCCTGCACTCTGCTGGCCCCAAACCCAACTTTCTTACCTTGTTGTTGGCTTGTTGAGTGGTGCTGCTTGTGCTCACATTCCTGCCTCCCTCAACACTGACACCAGGCTGGGGATCCCCAGCTCTGGCTCTGTTGGGCTCCTCTAGGAAGAAGTCCTGCTCACCAGCAGGGCTGATGCTGAAATAAGGAATTGTAGCTTGTTTTTCCTGGACTTTTTCTCCTTTGGGGCTGGCGGGGAGAGGACCCTCACCTGCCTCTGCTCTGGGACCAAGGGATGGCCTGGGCAGAGGCTGCTCAGTTCCAGCACTGAAGGATGAGTCCCTGCTCCTGAGGGACTCGACACTGTCAGGTCTCGGCACTTTCATGGGGTCCATTTCCTGCTCTGCTGGATTTGGACTCGGGAAACTGGTGCAAGATGGTCCCAGGAAGAAAGGGACAGGGTTGATCTCCCACCTTGCACCACGATGCACTTTGCTGTCGGTGAAGCTGCCAAGCTCCCAGCACTAAATGTTTATTTATATTTAAAATAATGCTATTAAGTGTATGTGGGGAAAGGATGTCTGTAAGCGTTAACTCTGAATAAACACTTGTGTGAAGGAATTCTGGGTTCCTGTGGATAACTGGGAGCAGGTCTGGCTGGGGGAGGGGAGGAGGGTGTTCCAGGGGTGCTCCCTCTGGGGGTGCAGCCCTGAGCTGGGATCTGCCTTTGTGAGGGCTGAGAGGAACAAAGCCTCTCCACAACCCCTGTGCTTGACCCCATTCCCTGGGGACAGTGCCTGGTGCTGTCCCCAGCAGGAGCCACTGCCACCCGTGTGGGATGTCCCTGCAGGGCCCTGCGTGGAGGTGTCTCCTCTGCTGCCCCCATCACTCCCTCATCCCCACTGTGACCCTGTTCCCCCTGACCCTCAGCACCCTGTCCCATGGTGCAAGTAGCCATTAGTCACTGGTAGGCTGGTCCCCTCCCTTACCCCTTTAAAGGGATGCTGGGTGCCCAGCCCCACAAGGGTGACCCCTGCTATGGGATGGGGACACAAGAGCATGGGGTGGCCCTGCAGTGGCATTTCCTGAGGTCCCCTGGGAGTCAGGGATGTCTCTACCAGCAGCTGCTTCCTTGGGGGACTGAGCAAGGCTTGGATGCAGGCTCAGGTTCTGGTCAATGTGAGAAATGACCTGATTTGCAGAGGATCCAGATGAAAATAAAGTGATGGCAACTAACAACCTCGTGTTATTGTTCAGCTGAGGATCCCTAAAGCATCTGCCTGTCCCTGGAGTGTGGGGTGGCATCTGTGCAGGCCCATGTCCCTTGACACACAATCACTCAGCCTTTGAGCTGCTGCTGAGTCAAACCCTACAGATTTAGCCCCTCTAATCTTTCCCCTTACATCAGTCCTTCCAAACCCCCCTGGCTGCTGCCAGGAGCTCCCCTCTGCTGTCACCTCCCATTTGCCAGGAGCAGTGGCAATGAAGGAAATGAGAAACAAATCAGTGACACCCCATTTTCTGTGTTTGTGGGCTCTGGGGAGAGCCAGGGTCCAGCTCTGCTGTGCCAGAGGGAGCTGAGCACCAGGACTGCAGCTCTGAGTCCCTGGGACACTCCAGGACTGTGTTCCCCCAGTTTGGGAACAAAACAGTGATGGGCTCCCAGCAGCTGGGGAATGGATGGAAAACTCCCACTTCCAGCCCAAGTCGTGCTTTGCTGCTCCCACCCCAGCCTGGCCTCAGCACAGAGCAGGGATGCTGAGGGTCAAACCCCCACAATGTTCAGGTCGTTCCCTTCCCTTGTCCTCATTTAATCCCCCATCACTGACACCTTTCAGCATCTCATCAGGGTGAGATCATTCCCTCCCTCCTGGATCATTCTGTCCCTCCTGGATCATTCCTCCCCTTGTGGATCATTCCATCCCTCCTGGATCATCCCCTCTCTCCTAGATCATTCCCCCCTCCTGGATCATTCCCCTCCTCCTGGATCATTCCCCCCTCCTGGATCATTCCCCTCCTCCTGGATCATTCCCTCCCTCCTGGATCATTCCCTCTCTCCTGGATCATTCCCTCTCTCCTGGGCTGTGCTCTCCCGTGGTGCTGATCCCAGTGCTGGCTGCCAGCACAGCTCTGCTGCTGGGAGCACAGTGCCAGAGTCTTGCTGGGCAGAGGGCACAAATCAAGCTTTCTCAGGGATATTTAGGGTTTTCCCTTCAAAACGGAAAAATTTCTCCTCAAATCCTTGGGGAAAGCAAAGCCAAACTTGAACCTTCTCTGTGCAGCCACAAGCAATGCAGGGGTTGCAGGGTGAGGGCATGGGCTGAGCCCCCAGCCTGACCCAGGGGATGCTTCAGTTTGGGGTGAGCAGCACCAGCTTTGCCCAGAGTGTGGAGAAGAAGCAGCTAAGCTTTTAGCTGGTCCATAAATGCCCTGATGGAGCAGATGGACCTGAGCTGGCTGCTGCTTCGTTAGGTTAAACAGCAAATGAGCAGGGCCTGGCTGGTTCCCAGGGGGGGATTTAACCAGCTGAGATGGGCAGAGATAGTTGGGTATCAGCTTCCACCCCATGGCTCCTGCCCTGGGAGCCTGGGCTCAGATCTGCTGTGAGCCAGGGGATGTTCAAGTTATGCCCTAGGGATACGTGTTCCCTCCTGCCTGAGTTCTCTTCATGTTTTGCAGTTAAAGAGTGAGAAAAATGCCCATGATCCATCTGATCCTCCCATCCCCTCCTGAAGCAGAGTGGCTGCAACCCATGGGCAGCCAGTGGGTTTGGTGCTGGGTTTAAAGCCAAGCTTACAATTCAAGCAGGAGCCTTTAAAAAGCCATCAGAGAACAGCACAGGGGGGACATCTCCAAATTCTGGGGCCAAAGAGCCTCCACAGGGAGGATTTTCAAGTTGTTCTGTCTTTGGTAGGATGTTATAATCCATGGGTTATAAATAGTCTTGTACTTTGGGTTACCTGGAGTCTCAAAATAACATTTGCTGTTTGACTGCTGTTTTTGCCCAAGCCCAAACACCCCCCAGCAAACAAGGGAAGGATGGGGACTTAGCTGGCAGTGCTAAGCTGGCTTAGCTCCCCAGAGCTGCCCTGGGATCTGGGGAGTTTGTGGGGATGGTGACCCTCTGGATGGGTCCTTCCCCCACCCCACTTGCAACGCAGCAAACAGGAAGCTGTGAGCACAGCGGTTGAGCGTCACCCGAGAACGGAAAGTGCCTTGAGTAAGAGAGATGAGAGCTAGGGCACAGGGCAGCTCCAGCGCCCTCGGGGTGGGACCAGCGTCCCTCTGACCTGGGGAGCCCCTCGGCCTCGTGCACCCCAGCACTGAGCATCCCTCTGGGCCGTGGGAAGGGTGAGTGCTGCTGCTCCGGGGGTAGCTCGGGCATCACCTTAACAAAGAGAAAAGTGAGGGGAATATGGGTTTTTTCTTGCTGTTGGTGATCCAAGGGGGCTTTTCTTTGTTGCCTGTGGGGGACTGTGGCTGGGGGCCCCTTTCTGATGGCTGGGAGCAGTGCAGGGTGTTGTGGAGGGAGGCAGGACACTGGCAGCTGGTGATACCATGGGGGGCCCTGCTTGGCTGGGGTGGCACAATTCCCATCCCATCCCATCCCATCCCATCCCATCCCATCCCATCCCATCCCATCCCATCCCATCCCATCCCATCCCATCCCATCCCATCCCATCCCCCTGCTTGTTCAGTGCCTCCGTCACGCTGTGGGCTCAGCTCACCTGCCCTGGGGCTGGGATAGGTAACCAGGGGCTTCCCCATGCTTTAAACAACTCCCCTTCCCCCCCAGAGCTCCCACTTGTGCTGTCTTAGAGGCTGGGACCACCACAGAGGTGTTTCTGGTCCTGTGGGACTCCAGCAACTCCACAAGACTCTCTTGCTTTAAGGGGTTGGGGCTGGTTCTGGGGCCTGTTCCCACATTTCTGATGTACCCTGGGATTTAGCAGGATCTGTTTCTCATGGTAAAAGGAAGGGGCAGAGGCCTGGAGGAGCCAGGGGGGGAAATGGAAAGCCAGGCTCAGCCAGATGGAGCCTGGCCCCAGCTCTGCATCACCGCTGCCCACGGCTGTGGTTTCCTTCCCTTGGAGTTTCAGCCTTGCCACACAAAGATCAGCCCCTCTCGGGGATGGCACAGTGGCTGTTGGTGACACGGCCAGGCTGGGGACAGGGCCCTGGGGGTCCCCAGCTCAGGCCTGGGCGAGCAGCAGCGTGGTGGAAACCTGCCGAGGCCTCGCACCCTCTCCCCGGAGGTGACTCACGGCTGTGAAAACTGGGGGAGGAATTTTAAAAGCTGCTGCTGAGCTCTGAGAAGGCAGGTGGAACCAGCAGGTCTTGCTCAGACCTCCAGCACCTCCTCGGCTGGTCCTTTGCTGCTGTCACCTCCCAGCTGTGCCACCTCCCGGGTGGCCCTTGCTGGTGCTGGTGCCCCATGCATCTTCCACGGCGGGGGGAGAACATGGGGAGATTTGGGATGGGCTCTTGGCTGGTGGCAGGAGAAGCTGTGCACGGGTGGGAGCTGGGCTGGGAGCCCCTGGGGTGGCCGTGGGAGCAGCAGCTGCTGCAGACCCAGGCTCCACTCGCAATGGGAGATAAGAGCTGCCCTTCCTGTTACCAAACCCTCCTCAGTGATCAGCTTTTGGGCTCTCGACCCCACACAGTGAATTTCCAACTCGGTCCCTCTCCGCTGTGTCCCACCAGGCCAGAGCAAAGGGTTTGGGTGAGGAGAGGGCCGAGGCTCAGCCCCCGCCGGTGTCCCCAGCAGGCTGCAGCCAGGGCCATGTCCGAGCGCCGGGCAGCCACCAAGGGCCGGCGCTTGGGCTCCAGCCGGCGCAAGCAGCTGCGAGAGAGCTCCGGGGAAACCCCGGCACCGGCACCCGGCCAGGAGCCACCGGGGGAGTCTGAAATAGTGCAGAGGGTGCAGCAATTCCTCAGCGATGGGGACACGGAGCAGGCAGGAGTGGTCACCCGCTCGGATGTGCAGGTGAGGATGGGGCTGGGGCTGCTGGGGTGACTGGAGATGGTGTGATGAGTGGGTTTTTACCCTTGCTTTGGTTTCAGAAATTGCAGGAGGAAGGTTTCCCGTGCAGCAGGGAGGAGCTGGAGCTCGTGTTCGACGGGCTGGATGTCGCTGGCACCGGGCGCTTGGGCACAGAGGAGTTCACGGCTGGGCTCCGTAAGTGCAGCCCGAGCTGATCCCGGGCACAGTCCCAGGGCTCCCCTGGGGGCTGCCCTTGCTGTGTGGCTCAGGATGAATCGTCCCCACGGCCAGCTCTCAGCCCGTGGCTCACCTGGTGCTGGGTCCTGTCGTGCCAAAGCGCTTTGTTGAAGCTGTGGAGGGGGAAATGTTGGGGTTTGGGCTTTGCTGCTGCCCCGGCTGGGCACTGAGGATTTGGGATTTCTGTCAGCAGAGCAGTTCCTTGGCTCCCAGAAAGCTGCCAGGGAGCACCGGCGGCGGAAGACAGCGTCCCGGAGGGTCCGGCTGGTCCTCCCCACCCCGGCGCTGGAGGGAGGGGACAGCGAGGAGCGCAGACACTTCGCTGCCTTTATGGAGCAGCTGGGCACAGACAACGTCTCTGAAGAGTAAGTAGCCTGCTCGGCACCCATGGGTGTCCTGCAGCAAGGGTAGAGGGGGAAAGGCTTGGGGCAGGAGATCCCCACACAGGCAGGGGGCCCAGAGATGCCTTGGAGGTGCCTTTGGCCCAGGCACAGGAGCAGGGAACAGGGTAACAGCGATCCCAGTGCCCATCTGTGCCCGCACACCTCAAAAAGTGTGAGTGGCTCTGCTGGCCTGGCTTTGGGGGTTCTGGGGGATGCTCACCCCAAAACTCCCCTCTCCCTGCAGACAGGAGATCTGGCAGCTCTGGGTGAAGCTCCGGCAGGATGAGCCCCAGCTCCTGGACAACTTGGAGGACTTCCTGGCCAAGATGAGGCATCGCATCCAAGAAGCCAAGAGAGAGAAAGAGGCTTTGGAGCTGACGCTGAACAAGTGAGTCTCGCCAGGGTAGTGCATAGGGATAGGACAGGAGGGATGGGGACAGGGATGGGGCCCTGGAGGGGCACCCCAGCCGTGCAGAGAAACCTGAGTGCTTTCAGCATACCCACCGGTGGCCGGAGCAGAGCTTTTGCTGATGTCTGGGGTCGGGCTCCCTCTACAGTCACGGATGGGATGGCAAAAGGGCCGGACTCGGACTGCCGGACACATCCGTGCTGGGTGACCCCCTCCAGGCAAACCCGAGGGCAGTGTGGGGTCCCAGGGGCCGACACCCCCTGTAGGGGAGTCTCACCCCCTCCTGGCCCTGCTGTCGCCACAGGCGTGTGGCCGAGCACGACAAGGACGTGCAGCAGCTCTGCGAGGTCCTGGAGCAGCAGATCCAGCAGGAGCAGCTGCGGCTGCAGCAGCAGGTGGGTCACTGCTGCTCCTCTCCCCTCGCTGTCCGTGCCAGGGGGGACCCCAGCACCCCAAACCCCCTCGGCAGCTTCCGAGGGATGAGTGGGTGCCGATGTCCTTGTGCCACCCCAGAGCATGGCCCGGAGCCATCAGCAGGGTGAGGAGCTGCAGCGAGTGCTGGACGCCAGCGAGAGGGAGGTGCAGCGCTTGGTCACGGCGCAGATGGAGGTGAGCCGGCCCCAACCCCCACTTTGTGTGTTAGAGCAGTGTTACAGCACTCTGGGCTGTGCTGTAACAACCCCCTGGTGCTGCACAGCTGATCCCGGGGTGTCCCCACCAGCCCTGGCTGCAGGTTGTCACACAGCACCCTCTGCACCACATTTGCCACCCCATCCCCGCACTCCCCTCCATCCCCAGAGGGCACGAGTTGAGTTTCCCACCCACCATCCTCGGGAGGGGGGAGTAATTCAGCCCTGGGTCTAGAGGAGATAGTTATTAATTAATTAATGAGTGTTTGGGCGGGCTGTGTGTGTCCCGGTTGCCATCCCACAGCTGGAGCGGCGCTGCCACAGCCTCCACAGCTCCCAGCAAGTGACCAGCACGGAAAATCTGCAGCTGCAGGAGAGCAATCGGGCACTGCAGCAGCACCTGCAGCACCTGCACCAGCAGCTGGAGCAGACCCAGGGCCACCTGAGGACAATGAGGGCTACAGTGGTCTGGCAGCACGTGGGGCAGCCCAGGTGAGTAGCTGAGTGACTGTGTGTCACTCGTGTGTCCCCACATTTGTCATCTCCCCCTGGATGGGGAATGAGTCGGACAGGCCTCAGCCATCACAGTGCTTCAGTGCTGACCACGGTGCAGGTTAAATGTGGTTTGGTGTGCAAGGCATCAGAGAAAAAGGCAGGACAACCAGCACCACGCACTGAATGTGCCCCTGGCAGGCAGTGCCAGAGAAACAGGGGTGTCCTTCACCCAGGAGGGCTCAACGGGACTGAGCCAAGGGTTGTGGGTTTGGCTGAGCTGCTCTATCACTGCCCTGACAGCCCTGGTGCAGGGGTGGATGTGGTGAAGAGGATGGAGTCCCCGTTCTGACCCTTGTGCTCTGTGTTTGCAGGGACAGAGTGGTGGCAGAGTTACCCATCGAGGTGCCAATGTCCCCACAGGTACTCCAGCTGGGTGCGTGGGGACAGGACAGGGGGTCTGTGCTCCAGGGCCTTGTGCTGTTCCCTTTGGGACTGCTGGGGAGCCCAAGAGCACGGGGTGCTCCTGCAGCACTGCCTCCCCTAAAAGCTCTCTCAAACAGGGTTGGTGCAGGTGTTTGGAAGGGAGGGGGTTGCAGCACCTTACATCTGGTACCCCCAAGATTTTGGGTGGGTACAGCTGGATACCTGCTGGAGAACTCCGCACCATTTCAGGTGGATATTGTCCCTCACCAAGCGTTTTCCTCTCTCCTCTTCCCACCCTGATTCCTGCAGCTGAGCCCTGGGAAGAGCGAGAAGTTCCGCTCTGAGATGCGGATCAGGCTGGGATCCCAGAGTGACGAGAGCAAAGCCAAGAGCAGCCACCAAGTGTAAGAGGGGTCCTGCTGCTCCCGTGTGTGCCCCTGGGGTCTGTGAGCTGGGGTTGAGCCCTCCCTACCCTCCTCCCCAGGCAAACAATGATATTTCATCCTTTTAACACTCCTCTCCCACCCACTCATCTCTCACCCTGGAGATCACCTCTCTTATCCCAGCTCATCACTCCTTTGGCTCAGGAACTTGCTGTACCCAGCTGAGAGTTGGTTTTTCCCATCTGATAATGCCAATATGGGTACTGGGAAGAGGCCAGGATATGGCCCCGGGTCTGGCTGCCTGTGTGTGCACCCCCCTTTCCCCTGCCCCCATTGCTGCCTGTGGGAACTGCAAGTGCACCCAGAGGGGAAATAAAATCCGGTTTGGAGAGGGATGCGGTGAGGCTCTACATCAGAGACCCTCTGGGACTGACTGGGGATGGGAGGAAGCTGGAGCCTGACCTGGGAGCTGGTTCATTGTCCCCATTTTCTGCCCTTTCTAGGGTTTGGGAAGTGCTGCCAGCAGAAACAAACCTTTCAGGAGCCCCAGGGAAAGCAAGTTCTGCAGAAGATGATCCCTTCCCAGAATCTCTGAAAGAGGAAGGTTTCTCTGACCAAAGCTCTTTGCTAAGAGAGATGAATGATGCAATAGCAGCTCTGAGCAAACATCTGAAGGCACAGGCACCGGGTGCACCCCCTGCCCTGGCAGACACTCCCTGTCACCCCTGGGACAACGCTGAGCCCCAAACGGGGCCAGAGGCAGCCACAACCCATGGAACAACCCCTGGGGTCCTGCAGGAGACCCTCCCTGGACACGTCCATCATGAGCTGCTTGAAGGAGACCTGCAAGAGGGACCAGCCACAGCTGAGCTTCGTGCTCCGGATGTGACACAGGCCGGTGCGTCCACAGGAGCCGGGCACTGCACAGCTCAGGAGCCAGGGGCAGAGCAGGGAGAGAGCCCAGAGGAGGCACAGAGGATGTTATTCCTGCAAGGAAAGGGTGCTGGTGTGGAGGAGATGGTGCTAAATGTGGCTGAACATCTGGGAGAGAGCACAGAGGCAGGAGAGCAGGTGCTGATGGAGGTGGAGGGAGCAGAGTGGCTGCAGGAAAAAATAGGTGGGAAAAAAACACAGCTCCTGGGGGAAGCTGAAGAAGAGGAGATAAGCCAGGGAGAAAACTTGGAGACAGATCTGGGGCCACCTGAGGCTGGGCAGAAAGGCGTGGCAGTGGGACAGTTCCTTGCCACGGATGAGCTCCAGCCAGGAAAGACTCTGGGTGAATGTGTGCAGGCCCTGGGCATGGTGCTGCAGGAATGGGCTGACCCAGCATCGGGGCTCCCTGAGAAACTGGAAACTGAGCTGGGAGAGCACCTGGAGCCAGAGCCACCATCCTGGGGTGAGGCACAAGTGGAAGCAGCCCATGGGGAAGGTGTCCCTGAGGCAGCAGTGGCTCCATGCCCGGCAGTGCTGGATGAGGAGTGTGCCAGTCCAGAGGTACAGCCCCAGGGAGAGACCATGGACTCTGAAGTGCTGGAAGCGCTGCCAGCCCGAGCTGAGTGTGCAGGGAGCAGCAGAGCCGGGGGCGAGGAAGAGGAGGTGGAGGAAGCAGAGCCCAGGGAGGCAGAGCAGCAGCTGCAGGGTGAGTGTGCCAGGGGAGGTGCAGGGTGGGGAGGGAGCGCGGGCACTCAGGAGCCATCAGCAGCGGCTGTGCCACGCACCCACAGCCAGGAAGGAGGAGTGGGAACAGATGTGGAACTGATGGAGGCCCAGAGCAGCACCAACATAAAGCTGCTGGCAGAGGTGGAGGCAGATCTGCAGGTCTGGAATGAGGCTGGATCCCCAGGGACACAGCAGGGAGCAGGTGTGGATCCAGGTGTGCAACTGGAGACGGACAAACCAGAGCTAGGGCTGAGAGAAGAAATGGGGGCTGCTGCAGAGCACAGTGAAGGTCCTTCCCCAGCAGAAACACCTATGGGCAGCCCAGACCTGTGTGGGCTGCTCCCAGTTAAGTCTCAGGCACTGGAACAGCTGGAGGCAGATCTGCAGCTGCATGAGGGTCTCAGCCCAGAAACCCCCAAGGGAGGGAAGGGTGGAAGAGCTGTTCAGCTCCGAGAGAACAATGAAGAGGACGAGGCACAAGAGCAAGGTGAGCATGGGCTGCCACACAAGCCAGTGCCTCATCCCAATGGAGTGACCTCTGAGCAGGGAGGAGGGGCTGGTGCAGGTCAACAACCAGGGGAAGAGGCTGAAAGCCTGGACACTGCTGGGGACCAGAGCTCTGGTGCCAATGTGCAGCTGAT
Source organism: Vireo altiloquus (assembly GCA_013396875.1). NCBI lineage: Eukaryota > Metazoa > Chordata > Aves > Passeriformes > Vireonidae > Vireo > Vireo altiloquus. Next base: position 1,502 of record VZRF01005924.1, on the reverse strand, counting down.
TGCAGAGGGGGATGAGCTCAAATCAGCCTCAGGAGAAAGCACAGAGGCAGATCTGCAGCCCTTGGGTGAGGCTGGATCCCCAGGGACAGAGCAGGGAGGGAGTGTGGATGCAGAGGTGCATCCCCTGGATCAGGTTGATAAAGAAGACATTTTGGAAATGGAAGTAGAGGATGCCCAGGCTGA